>NW_010576567.1:0-30887 GCF_000705375.1 Tinamus guttatus
TTAAACAGCAACAAACAGTTTTGTGATAGCTCTCTTTTTACTGCCCATGAATCCTATGCAGGACACATAAGAATATAATTGGAATGAAGGTATCCCCTGAAATGCTGTGCTTTATAGCACTGAAAACACAGGTATGCAGCTCACCTTTACCATCACCAGGCCTATTACACAGGCACTGCACTTTATGCAGTTAAAAAGATTTTCATATTTTAGTTCTTATGTAGACTTTGAAACCTCCAACTATTGATTTGCAATTTCATTAGTTGTTATAACTTAAACCAGCATAGAAAGAATACTTCCGTAAAAGCATTAATGATTTGTAAAATTCATTGTTTCAGTAGTAAATGGAAAAAAATATCTTTTGTTCAGTGGGGCTCAAAATCAGGAGTTTTATTGCCAAAAAGATTGCTCATTTATTCAGTTCTTCTGACTTAAAGGTTACATTTCTGAAAGAAAACGTTGAATAAATGAAAAGAAAGGAAACACTGATGATGAGTCTGCTAAATTAAGGAAATTATTTATTTCTATCCTCAGAGAACCTGTTGGCCCATTACAAGATGACAAACTGTTCCTGTCTCCAGCAGTGTTATTACAGACTGTCACACAGCAGACAGGCCACGTTGTTGCTCTCCTTACGTAGATTTTAACCATTGCCTTTAGTGAACAACTTCTCTCTCTCACAGCAAGCTTATTTCTGCATTTTAAAAGGTTGTCCTTCACTTAGGAGTGTGCAAAGGGGTATATCTGGAAGAAGTTTTGTGCAATTAAGAGTGTGCTCTCGCTTGGCAGAGAGGCGGATGCTGCACAGGACAGAATAGCAGTAACAGGAGATTAGGAATCCCTCAAAGATTCATCATCATTTCCCACTGACAAACGAGGAAGAGCATGAAGCAGAAAAGCCTATACGCATGGCTACTTGGGTGGAAAAGATGATGAAGAATTAGATTTTATTTTACATAACGCTCTAAACTTAGCAGTGAAGGGGAACACAACTGGAGGGCAAGCGTGCTGCCTGTCAGAATGCACATCTGGAACGAGGCCGTAGCGCCGACCTCCTCCCACTTTTCCTCTGCTGGTTAAATAGAAATATTGTGCTGAAATTGTCACTGCTCGTGAGCACTACGTGCACTTCCAGAGACCAGACGTCGGCAAGGATGTCACACCGGGGGAGTGTGAACGGCTGCTGCTGCCAAGGGTAACGCTCGTCCCATCTGAGCAGAAAGACTGGAATGCATAAACAAACGGGTGGTATTTTTTTATAATTATATTTTATTATCACAAATATTTTGCTAGGCTTCAAGCAATCGTTTCCCATAAAGAACAAAAGAGAAGTCCACTCCTAAAATACAGACACCAAAGCATTTTCTGGGAAACTTTCTTATTAAATTTTCATATTTTCCTGGATCAGTATCTGACCAGGACCTGATCAGTAACTTAATTTTCACACTTTCAAAAAACAAACAAACAAACAAAAAAACACTATGCAAGTGCCTAATTATTAAAGAGTATCTGTAGCGCCAGAGTCTGGGAAACTCTTAATTCTTGGGGGGAAAAAAAGGTGATATTTTGACATATAACCCAATTCAGTATCATTGTTAAATTTAGTTTAGGTATTTATTGCTGAGGATAATTGCTGACAAGGACTACAGTGAGGTTACTATGGGAAAATTGAAAGGCTGCCTTTACTTTCAGATAAAAATACCTCAATCTCTATCTAAGAGACACAAATTAAGACCAAATTGCTTATATACTAAACAAATAAAACTTTGGAGTAGTACTTATTATTAGAAGGTGTCCCCAGCTAACATTTGTTTTATAAACCACACAGTAAAATGTGGATAAAAGAGCTACTGGAGGCAAGTCATTTACATTCCTTAGTCAGATGTATTTCATTCCTCAACGTTACTTTTCAGTTTACAAGCAGATGATAATAGAAAGCTGAGCTCTGTGGGCATTGCTTCTTAAATATTCACTATGCGATACACGTTACAGCCTGCAAACAAGATAAGCCAGACAAGCTTAATATGTTCTCATAGTTGGTGTATATGTAAATTCAGAACCATATTCACTACTATCAGTGCAACCAAAGAACTCCACAAAGTATTAGAACAAGTTGACATTTGTAAAACTCATTATATCTGGTGGGGAAATACTGTTTTGATGCATTTTCTGCAAAACTGAGAGCGAGCTGGAAAAACAGAAGCAAAGCTTTACAACAGGTATGTGATAACAAAGCCAAAGAAAGAGCTGTATAGCAAAACAAAACCCATAGCACATTCAACTCCTCGTCTTCAGGATCAGATATACCAAATACACAGCACCTGCCCCTATCAAAAGTCCAAGGGAAAAATTAAAAAAATAATAATAATAAAGCATAAACGTTTTTAATGTTCAAAAACTCCATAAACCCTCTCCTTCCTTTTCACACCAAGATGGAAAATGCAAGCAAGGTGCATCCCTTTAAGCAATGAAGGTGTTTCCTTTCATAGGCATACTGCAGCAAAGCTGAATTAAAAAGCTAAATGCACAGAGTATAGTGAAAAGTCCACCTCTGAGAAATGTGGTTATAATATATCAGGTGGTAAAATAGATATTTCCACACGAATCACCTTGGTTCACTTTATCAGTGTTTCTTAAAAATAAAAATCATCATGGCAAGCCAAATGTCAAGCTGCTTCTTAGCAATTCCAATAGCTCCATGTTGAAACCTCCAACCAAATCTCAAAAGAAACAACAGCCAGGGTCAACAATCCAGCAGCAATTTTTGTTTTTCATTCTTCCCACGCTATAGACGCATTAGCTAAGACAAGCTCCATAGAAGAGTATTGTCATTCCAATTTGAATTTGACAAGCAAAGACTGAGTAGTAATGACATCTTCCCTTACTCCCAGACAAAATTCAGCTTCCTTTTGCATGTTGCTCTATGTAAACTGAGCTTCAAGAATTTTTTAGTACAATATTTAACAGCTGATAAATAGTACAATCACTTCTACAAGAATTTGATTAAAAATGGGTGAAGTACATTCCAAAGCCTTAAAACCATACAAGATCACTTTGCAGTTACTTTATAATATCCACTACTGCATATCGGAATCACTTTCCGTATAATATCTGCCTGATTTTTCAGTTATTATTTTTTCTGGACATAAATCTCCCCTTAAAATAAAAAGACAAAATCTCATTGCCCAATAACAGAGCATATGGTGCTGCATCATTCCCAGAACCCTGAGCTTTTCCTCAAGAAATTCTGCTTGAAAATGGAACTTTCAAAACTTTTTCTAGAGCTTGGTTTATCAGCCAACTAAAGAGAACTCTCAACATTTTAATTACTTATTTTTAAATGCAAAAAGAAACTTCATGTCTTTTTTGTCTTCAAAGGTCTTTCTGAAAATATGAAGGTGCTTAACTTGTTTTAATATATACAAAGCAAAATAAAATCTCCCAAAGTCCACACATTGCCTACAGGGAAATCTGTAAACAACTGCCCATCTCTGTCACCAATGAATAAAAGGTTGCAAAAATCACATATATAAAATAATGTTTAAGCTACAGAGGACCAGAGAGTCAGTTGTAAGTCAATTATTTGAAGAGGGAAGAGGGAAGGCACAAATTCAGTTTTCTAAACTTGTTATTTTAAAACTGCAGGCATCCTATCCCCATAAAAAACCCTAATAGATTAATCTTACCTTGATCAAACGGTTTACCCGGACTCCATGTACGAAAATAATCGTCCTGGAGAGGGAGAAACAACCTACATTTAGTACAATGTATGCAATAAAGGTACACATGAAAAACACAGGAATGTGAGAGACAGAAGATATATACCAACCTCTACTTCCTATGAAAGGCAAGCAGTGGAAAAAAAAAAAAAAAAAGAAAACGATTACAGCCATCATAATGGGACATGCCAGTCATATGGAACAGAACACATATAATTCAGAGGCCCTTTGCATTCATTAAATAAACAGTGTTAACAACCAAAAAAACCTATCTAAAAAGCATTTAAAATAAAGAAATGGATTTCTTACAGTAATTACAGAGGCAATATTTTTAATGTTGCCTTTAAAATGCTACAGTAGTTTTTATTTTCATTACAGTTTCCATGAATAATTTTTCAAAATCAAGGTTTCAAATCCATTATCAATAAACTACAAATTTAAAAAATAATGATTTGTAAAAGACTAAATATTCTGTTATATAGTTTTCAACTATATCAAGAAGAATCTACCTTTATATTATTAAGATTAGCTCAATTTTCTACAAATCATATTCCTATACATAAAATATTCTCCTAATTAATCATCAGCTGTATTATGCCACAATTGTGAGAAGGAAAAACTTGAATTAAATGAACTGCTTACATATAAGATTTTAAGAACTTTGATAGTAAATGGGCGCTGTAGAATATATGTGGAGCAAGAAGGCGAAGAGAAAGAATAAAAGCACCTTTTAATTCCACTCATCAATCCCGTAACGTTAAAGAGACTTTACCCTACATGTTAATTTTGAAACTGAACTACTGGGAAAATGTGAGCCTACCACAATCACTGGAGTACAAGAGCTGAAGGGGTTATCAAACACATCTTTAAGTGGAGACAATATTCTCTGGATTTTAATAGTTAGTTTTACTTCAAAGGTGAAAAATAAAAAAATAGAAAGAAAAAAGAAAGTGGTTGCAGCCTAAAGTCTTTCACTGAGGATGTTTTAATAAGAAAACTGTTGTCCTGGGAAAAATTTCTTGCTGCAAGCAGGATTGAGAGGGAGAATCATAGCTTTGTGCCAGTACTCATGAACTCCTTTGCTCTGCTGCTGCACCAGCCAACAATCTATGAAGGACAGGGTATGTTATTTGCCTTTTTTATCACTATTTTTGGAAGTAAATAAATACAGACCAGCATTTAAAATATCAAAACAAAAAACAAAGAAACAACAAACAACACAAACATTCTAAGAGTACTGGATTCTCTTTCCAATTCTAGTAAGGTTACAAAATTCTGATCCAGAATGATCCTATTCGGACAATATACTTTTATTAAGATACTGAAAGGGTAGAATAACTGGAACCTAAAAATAATATGCACAAAAGAGCTGTTATCCTGAGTCAGACTGAAGGGCCTTCAAAGTGAAGCCTCCTGCAACACGGGATTGAGGGAACAGTGCAGGAGCCAGGCAAGCACATATTACACTTTCCCAAGCTGGCCCCAAACCATTTGCAGCTCAATTACTTCCTGAGCTAGACGGGGTTCCTGTGTACTTAATAGCTCTCATTTCTCTTCCATGAGCTTGTCCAATTTCACCTTGAGCCTAAATGAGCTTTTAGAATTTACAGCAGCCCATGGCGAGGAGCTCAACAGCTTAAACACACATTGCATGAAAATCACTTTGTTTCGTTCCGGATCTGCAATAATCGCAGATCACTTTGCTACCCCTCGTTTTGTATTGGAAAAGACAATACATTAATTCCATTCACCTTCTCTATATCCCAGGCAACTCAACAGTTCCCAAACATAACACCCCTCAGGCACACCTATAACTGCAGTTAGCCAGCTGACTTCTGCTCACAGATGCCACTTCCATACCTTTCTTGTTACCCTTCTCTGGATCTTTTCCAGACTTTTGGAGGATGCTATGATGGGAGTTAAGCACAGCTTTCAAGATGAAGCAGCACTACACATCTATACAACGCAATGGAACTATTTTGGTTTGCCTTCCTTTCCTCATTATGCTCATACTTCCCTAATCTCTCTGCTACTGGTACTGAATTTTGAATTAAAGTTTGCGTGGAACCTTCTACTTTAATTCCAGGATGCTCATCCCGAGGGATAATCTTTGTGGAGTGTTTGCTGTCATGTACATAACTACTTTTGTCTGTATTTAACTTATTCTGGCATTTTATTACTATCCCTTACCCAGCCTTGAACGGTCTTTCTCCACAACTGAAACTGAGTGCAACTATTTCGAGTAATTACATATCAATAGAATATCATAGCTCATTTGTTTTATTTGTTTTATTACTCATGAATTTGAGATATAACCTTGTCCCCACCACATATGATATGGAACCTGAAAGGTGACTACCTTCACTGTTAGAGCAGGTCACTTCATTTTTTTTTTTCTCAGTTTTATCCATATAAAAACCTCCTTGCTTGTCCTGTAGCTTTTAGTTTCTGGGCTTTTTTTGAGAGAAAGATCTTATGAAAAGTCTTTGGAAATACTGATAGAAATACAGGCATCAAAACTTTAACCATTTCCTTTGGGCACCTTGGACAAATTGCGCTAGAACTCTGGTGCACAACCTTCCCTTACAAAAGCCACATGGATTCTTCCCCATTCTATCCAGTTTGTTTCTACGCACTACCCGTTTTATCAGTCCAGTGAAGGGAGTAAGTCACTTAAACTCTTTCATTCAGCAACTAATATCACTAAAATTAAGAATTCAGTACTTGGGAGGCTACTCATGCCAAAAAATAAGTAGAAATATGAGTATAAAACTCATAAAAGTTGCCTTATACTACTTCAAAACTTTTTTTTTAAACACTACAGTGACTCAGATGTCATTCCAAACCTACTTCAGCACACACTAAAAATGTCATATACTTTAACTGACTTTCTAAAATTGCATTACATTTTCAAACACCTCTTAAAGAAAACTATTAATGGATAGTTTAAATAAAAACTTTATGTACTTGTAAACATACAATGAAATAGTTAATTGATTTTCAGAATTGATTGATTTCTTAAGACATTTGGTTTGATTAATAATTCCACAATTTTAGAAATATTCCTAAAAATATTTAACTTGTCACTTATATAAAATCTGGCTTCCTGTCATATTGAGCCCTTTACTCCTCTTCAGTCAGTCTTTTATTTTTATGCTCAATTCCCTCTTAAGTTATTATAATGTACATTTCAAAGTGTTGTTTTTCATAACTTTAAAGCAAAATAAGAAACAGAATAAACACAACCACAGTTGACAGTAAAGGCTGAGTAGCTATATAGTGCCTCTAGCCAAAGTATCCTTTAACAATTTATAAATGTCAAAAGTCAAAGTCTCAGGAAAGAGACCATGACCTTGTCCGATCTCTTTCAGTGGCCTTCTTGCCTCTGTCCTGAACTTAGAAGGGCATTCTGTGAAGGTATATGGAATAAAGTTGTAAATTTGATTCACAATAAACATCCTGCTTTTTCAATAACATTACCTACCTAATGTATCCAAGCATTTTTAAATAGAAAATTCATCCTTATTGTTCTTCTTGAGACTGTATGTGGTACCTCAATAAGTCTTTCAAGTTTTTCTGTTTGAAAAACATATGCAGCATTTCTGCTGCATAATGGACAAGTATCATGGATTTTAAGGGGGCTAATGTCCTATCTAAAAAATTATGCATGTTTAATCATTATGCCCAGTCAGGGTCATAGAGAAACTATGCTTCTAGGAATTAAAGTTCAATGCTGCAATTACACATCCATTCTGAGAGTAATATGAGTTTGTGTTTTGTCCTGAAAATGGCTTTACTTAAAAATATCATTTATGTAATCTGAAAATCTGACAGCCTTAAGAACTCAAAAAGGCCAAAAGCAGCTTACTAGAAAATTTTAATCAGAATTGCTTGAGGAAAAAAAAAAAGAGAGAAAAAGGTATTTTATTTACCACATTTTTGTTGCATTCCTCCTCTACTTGTGCAAAAAGCAAAAAATACACCATCCGTCTTATGACAGATACGGTATATCTAATTTTTCTAGTCAAAAATATAAATGTATTCATGTAAGAAAAGCACATAAGCACAGCAAAAAGCAATACCAAAATGCTTAGAATGAAAGCCAGAGCCACTTGGAATACAACAAAGCTCCTTTTAGCACAGATACAGCAAGGTTTCAGTTAGAAATTCTTTAAAACAAAACAACAACAAAAAACAGAAAACAAACACCAAAGTAGTGTTTTCTGTTGTATCTTTTTTATTGATTTCTTCTCCTGCATTCTCTGTAGATGCTGACATAAATTGCTGACATCTAGTGCAAGAATTACTGTCTAACCCAAAGCTGTATTGCTAAAGAATGTAGTGATACATGGTAGCTATGATGAGGCCGAGCCAAAAAACAGCAGGTATCCTACAGCAAATAGGACAGCTTCTTAGCAAGTATTTTCAGACCAAGATTGAACTGCAAAAATGAAAAAAGCAAAAGCCAGTGCTTCTTTCTCACTAGTACCTCTGTCTTTAATGTAGCCTAGGCACTAAGGAGTCTGTATACTGCAATCAAAGCTGATTTATGAAAGAGTCCCCTAAAAGTGAAGAACATATTCGGAGTTCATAATTACCTTTACATCTTATCCAAGTAATAACTTCACTGTTATAAAACAATTTTTATAGCAGAGATATTGAATGCCTGATTTACAAACTACCAGGTAAGGGAACAGTCCAACAGATAATTGTCCAAGAATTATCTGGAATTGTATTCCAGAATTTTGAACACAAGAATGTTCCGGGTTGCATATGTTTTACAATGTAATTTAAAATTTGGAGTATTAGATTCCATCAGACAGAACATTTTGTGTTGTTGTTACTGACATTAGCCTTTAGATTCTTTTGCTGTTTTTAATTTCAAGGGTTTTTTAATGGTTTTCTATTCCATTATATATATTTTTTAATCTCAAACACATGCTGCTTTTCATCAGGTTAGAGATATCTTTCTGTCTTTTAGTCTGCACTATTTGATTTGCAGAAGCCAGTTCAACAAGCCACCTGAACTGAGCTAAGAGTGCTCAAGAGCAGCTTGCTCCAGCCCTTGCTTGCCTCAAACTCCCTTCTGCAGGAGACTTGTGCTCACAGGGCATCCCCTACCTGCCTTGGTCCCTCTCTAGCAGCAGACTCATCTCTAACAAACTTTCCAGGGACTCCATGGCATTTTAGGTTCCATAGCCATCTACCTCAGCTTCTTAGTGTTCCCTTAAACCACATAAGCAAATGTGCCTCATGGCAACATCAGCAAGGGCTGTGCCCAAAATTGAGGGGCTCCTACCCAGCTCTCTTCTCTGTTCCAAGGGCTGATGCATGAACCCATGCATTTCCTCAGGTCCCTGCAAGAATGGTAGCAAGGTGGGAGCCCTGACATCTCTGCCCTCTCAGAAACAGCAATGCTGAAAAAACATAGTTAGGATCAAGTGATCCATGGACTTAAAAAAAAAAAAAAAAGTCCATGGCGTTTCTTGTTCCAGGGCCTTCAGCCCAACGACAGCAATTTTTCTGCTGCACTGAAGAATCTTAAATTGGTTGGTCATATCTGTTACTGCAATAAAAGGTTGAGACACCATCAAAGTTTCCATTGCATGAAAAACCTATCCTTCCCTATCCCTCTCCCCAACAGGGCTGGGACAGTTTTATAGTGAAGTTTCTGACTCCATACTTTCTTCTAGGATCTACCTCTCCTCATCAGTTGAAATATCTGTAATCCTTCCTTTGAAGCCAATCTTGATTTTTTGAGAGGCTTTGTTTTCTGTTGTTTTTATACAGGCCAGGAGAGAAAAGCGGCTACTGCCAGATTCCACGTGCTTGCCCCCGATGAAATCTCCAGTCAGAAACCCAACTGGTTTAGCCAACACTATCAGAGACAATTCCTGACACAGAAATAGGCACTAGAAATCACACTCGGCATTTCTGGATTAGCCTGATAAGGCTCCTACAGTGGGAGGGCAGCCGTGAGGGCCTCCCTTGTGGCTCCTGTGGCGCGCGTGGGCCAGGCCACCCCGGAGGTGGCGTTCGCAGGACTGGCACTCCACTCAACGGCCGCTTGTGGCCCCACAGCCGTGTCCCTCCCAGCCCCTTGGCCTCGTGCTCCTCGTGCTGTTGATAAAGCTGGGCTAGGAGCCACCGCTCTGCAGCCCTCTCTCTGTCTCGCGCATCTCGTTCAGGAGGGCTTCTGTGGAGGCTGCCTGTTCCATCCTAACAGCATTCAGAACAGCAGGTTTCAGTAACACGGGATTGAACGCCTTTTGCCAGCAAATACAAAACGTGCACTAAAGCCGACATTCAGAAATACCCAGAAAATAGTAACTGAACAACACTTTGAAGAGGAAACAATTGATTAATTAAAGCATTAACCCTATAGGCACTTAAATGCCTGTTTAAAACAGTAACTTTCTTCAAGCACAGTATAGCTCATCACAAAAAATAATGGGCTGCCTTTTCACTAAAAATAGTGACAGGAACTAAGAGAAGAGTGGAAAATATATTACCATTGGAGGGAGAAGGTCACCCATGGGATTTTCATACACCTGCTCAGAAGGGTGACTGTTCCTCAAGTGTCTTGTTAACCACAACTCCTTCCCTGGCCTCTAAGTACAATGGCACAGCCAGAGAGAAGACTTTGCAGAAAAATCACAGAGTATCTAAGGGGCCAGAGAGAATTCACCTAAAAATCCTGACAGAGCTCACCAGTGTGGTTTACCACATCCAAATCTTTGTCCTTGGAGGTTCAGAAGACTTGACTGGAAAAATAAAAACAAAAACATACAAAAGCACACAAACCCCCCTAAAAAAACAAAAACAAACCCCAAAAAACAACAAAGCCCCCTAACCTATCTAGTGAGGTAAAAAGTCCCCCTTGGAATAAGATCAAATCAAACTTTTGAATGTTGGATTACATATCCCTCAGGGTCCCCTCCAGAATCTATGCCTGTTTACAGTATGCCAATACTCTTAACACATCCAATGATTTGAAAAAAAAAGAACAATTCATTCCTACTGCCCTTTTGTGATATCTTTTTTAATCAAGTATGCTTCCTGCTTGAATAGCTGAATTGATATATGTACATGTAATAGTAAAAAATAATAGAAACTGGGAGGAGAGAAATAAAATAGAAAGCTCACTCCTTTGTATCAAATTATCTGAGTATATCAGATGATTGGTAAGAGCTTCTTTAGACTCTGGAAAGAAATCCAAAATTGCTAGGTCTCTTTCTGAGCCACAAAGAAAGAATTGCCAAAGTGTTTTACCCCTTGCTTCAACCCAAAGAATAGTAACTGCTATAGCTTAAGTTGCAGATGTCAACATAAAGCTGGATTGGATTAGAATTTCTATTGACTTTTTTTTTCTCTCTGAGCTTTTTGTCGAAAAAGACACTTTCCAGAAATAAATCAAGTTCAATCAATTCTGACTGCAAGCAGATTCTTTCTATTGGAAGAAGCAACAGCTCGTTTTATGGCATCAGCAAGTTCCACCATCAACATTTCAAAGTCACCGCGTGAAAAACTTCCTGCTACAACACGCACCGTGTACCAGTTGTACCTAACAACTACGGGATTCCTACTACTCCTACAAGTAGCTCTCTGTTTAGTATTTTTCTTGCTAAGACATCAAGAACAGCATGAAATGCTCGTTGTTTTTGGAAAAAAATACTAAAAAGATTGTGTTTTTTATTTATGATCAGACTAATTTCAAATATCTAGCTGAAGTTCAATTTTGAAAGAAGGCATTTTATAAATGTCAAAAAAGTCATATGACCTCTGGATCTTAAAAATAATTTTAAAAGTACAATACCATGAAAATTAATAATGTGTTAACACAAGTTTCAAGAGTTTTCTCAGCCTTAATTTTTTTTAAATGTAGGAAATTATTATACACAGTTCTATGCTGAATTAATACCATTAAAAGCAAGCCCAGAATCCAGCCAGATCACATACTGAGTTTTTGCTGCTGCAAACTTCGGAGCTGTTTAAGGCCATCTTTGAACATATCAAATATCACAAAAATACCAAATATGTTGAAAACTCAGGTCAAATGCTATGACTCTGTAGTGTACACTCACTACAAAAACAGGAGAATGTTACCCCACTTGCTCATATTTCATTCAGCTTGTTGTGAATATAAGCAGCAGTTTCAATGCATTTTGTGCTTTGAACGCTAACAAAAAAAATAAAAAAAAGGAAATTATCTTTTGCCTTCGGAATGATTTGACCAAGAAATTCAAAGTCTAGAGTAACCTGATGAGCAAGTCAGAATACAGTAACGAAGACTGCTTATCTTATAGGGTGGATGTTACACGGGTCTTATGAATAAAAACATACATGAACACATATTAAAAGATTATGCCATTAATAATTATAGAGCATATGTGCCAGAAACTAAATACAGGAATTTTTATTTTTGGCATTTGCAAATTTTAAGAGCAAGTCTTTGCAACATCCCTGTTCTTTTGTCAAGAATTTTGCAAAGTATTTTATATAAAATTTCTTGGTTTAAATTGGGAAAGTGATTCATTGGCTTATACACTATATCAAAAACTGAAGGCATTATTTAAAACAAGAATAATAAATATATTTAATAAGTGTTTTTATATGTTTAGACTTGCAGAATTCTGAAAAATCATATAATTAAAAAGGAAGGAATATGTTGAGCAAAAAGAAATTTAAATCTTGTTTGGTGGTTTCAAACATCCTCCAGAAATATTTAGCAACAAAGTCAAACAGGGAATTGCTATTGGAAATCTCAACAAGTGATAATTCTTTGCAACGACATTTTTGCTCTGCAGAAGAACAAGGGAGGTGCCTCTTTCAGTGGAGGCAAATTGATCTGTACTCTGAGCCCAGACTAAGGATCACTTCTCTAGAAAAAGCTTCCAGATCAATACCTCACAATGGAAAATACTAAATTTATAACCTAATTCAGCATACTGAATGAATTAAATACACTGCAGCAGAACAATAAAGCTTAGGAAAGGCTTCTTTTTTTCAAACTACTAAAAAGTAATACCAAAAAATAAAAATAAAAAGGGGAAAAAGTGCACAGCCGTAGATGTAATGAAACCCTACCAAAACCATGGAAAGAAATTTCAGAGGCAAGACAGCATTTGACATTTCTAAGTCTGTCGTGCCAATAATCTTCACAGTGGGCAAGCAATGTATCTCTTAGTTTAAGGAAAAAAGTGCCTTCTCATAACCTGATAAGAAGTCTGTCTTTCAGAAAAGATGAGTCCTAGCTTTGTTTCTTTGTGCAAGGTGCTAGTACCTTCCTTACAAAGCTCTGAAGACATCTATCATTTTTTAGAAGCATTAGTCACATAATTCTGATGCTGGGCTGTTCTTGAGTGAAGAATGAGCCAAAATAATTGGAGACAAATCACCAGTTAGAATGAGAACAGTTACTAGAGGTGACAATTTTGATGTTATTGGAAGTCCTACAGGTTAAAAAAGAGGGTGCAGTAGTGTAGTTGGACAAAACATATGATAACAATAATATATCTTCTAAGAAACAGAACAGAAATCTTTTGTTGCTGATGTTTTTAATAAGTGCTGGTGTAAGAGAGGATTTTCGTATGCTCCTCACAAAAGGTAGATTCTTATGGCAAAGAGTCTAGGCAAAGACCAATGTTCTGGTCTAACTCTCATGACTATGCAGATGGCAAAAAATATAGTGTTTTACCCTAGTGAAAGACGGAAGAAATTAAGAAATAAGACAGATGAGAGAGGCATTACAGTGTAATCAATCCAAAGCAAGTAAGAACAGATGTGGCAACACAATAAGGGGAGAGAAGCAAAACCACAGGTCTGCTAACAGGCAGTGTATTTATTACATAATACAAGGGAGCAGTTAAACTTATTAGTTTCAGTTTAAGAAAAGTCCTGCATATATTTTAAAAAGTACACCAAGAGCATTATACTGAAATAAGACCTACCTTATACAATTTGGAACATTTTAGTGAGGAAAAATAAAACTGTTAAAGAAGCTGAGGACTTCTAAGAATAAAGCACACACCTGAACGTAAATCTTTGGAGACATGTTCTACAATTTAAAATCTGTAATTAACCAAAGATGGAGATATTCTTTCAATGTTCTTTGTGAATATTAGCATTGGAACAGCTGGTTTTATATATGCTCGTTGCAGTCAAGACTACATAGCCAGTCCCAGAAGAAAAACACTTTTACTGTGAACTAGATAGTTCCACAATCAGTAAAGTAAGAAAACAATAGAAAAATACATATTGGTAAAGTAATATAAATCTATATAGATATATACTATTTTTTTTCAGAAATTCAATCGTCATTGTACAACTGCATCTGGTAGACGTTAAACTTTTGTTAAGCCTTGGAGTTATTCATAATGCAACTGAACTATTGCTTGGTTCTAAATGAGGACTTCCTTTTCTCTAATATATTGATAAAAATTACGCATTAAGTTTAGTTAAGCCTTTTAATGTCCTTTTACTCTTGGTGGTGGTGCTCTTTCTGCAGTTAGAGAACTTACAGATGTAATCAGTGGTACAGAGCATTAAATATATCATATGAACTGACGAGCCTCATGATTATATAATACTGAATTTCAGAAAAAAAGATCAATTTAGAAAAGGAAGTAGTTACGGATGAATATGAAAATCAGTACAAACACTTTTAATACCTATTTCTTTTTAGTGACATTTTATTTCATCACTTGTGTACAATGAAACAGCCAACACACAGAAATGCTGCATTTTGATGCATCATTTACACATTATATTGACATTACTGGACAAGAGTAAGTGTAAAAGAGAACACATTTAATGTTACTAAAACAAAGTTGCTAGACACAAGTCTAAGACTTTTTTTTTAAACCAATGGGAAAAATAAAGAAAGAAGGAGGCGGGAGAAACGAGAGAGTGCAGGGAGTAAGAAATATAGCATCCCCAGCAACAAGAATCTGTGCTCATTCTATACCTGAAAAAGATGGAGCCTACTCCTTTTAAAAAATCCAAATGTTACCAGTTAAACATGTTGAATATATTGATATAATATATAACCATGAGACAGAACAAGAAAGGCCATTTCCTCCATTTTAATCAATTATTGGATCAAGGAAAGAAGGGAGAAATCAAAAGAAGGGCAATTTTGCTGAAACTGAATGGCCAGGACAGCTAGTCAACTGCATCCTGTCAGCAGTTCACAAAGTTGATAATTCGAATGGCCAGGACAGCTAGTCAACTGTCAGCAGTTCACAAAGTTGATAATTACAGTTCAGAGAAACATGTTCAAAGAGGAACTTTTAAAAGATGGACTGAAATGTTTAGTTTACTGCAGCAGCACCCAAATCTAGGCCATATACCCTTATATTAGCTATTAATCAAAGATCAGAGAATAGTTCCTATGTAAACGGGTTAGAATCTAAGAACAGGGTGTGCAAGTCTAATGAAGTACAAGGAACTGTAAATATATGGCATATATTAAGGTAAGATACCCAGATGGATGCCTTTGCAGTATGTGAAAGCACAGCTTTGAAGACTGCTATTTGTTTTCTGCCTGCTTTAGATCGAGGAACGCTGTTAAGGAAAAGGAAAATATGCAGCAGACAAACGAAGAATTACAGAAGCCTAAAATACATCTCAGGAAATGAACTCTTATTTAAAACCTTCAAGAGCTTTGTGAAGAGTAAAGTTTCACTTTTATACCACAGCAAAAAGAAGCATAGATGCCCTTTCTCTAAGCCACTACTGAATTGCAGCCTGATCTCCCTATTTTTAAAATCTTTACCATAGAACCTTTCTTGACAGGCAAAGAGAAGAGTGTGAGGGTATGTAGGTGGGCTTATTTCCTTTACTTGTTCATACCTAAATAGAGTCGGAAAGTCAATAAAACAGGCATTTATAAGAAAATAAGATTTGCTTGTTTTTCCCAATCACATTGAAAATGGGCCCAATAATAAGATTTATACAAGTTAATAACAATATGAAGTTTCATCACAAAGCTACAAATTAATTAGAAGGTTCTGTCTGTTGCTTAGCCCACAAAAACCCTCAGTCAGCAAAGCCTTCATCTGTCTGTGTACCTACAGCAAAAGAAATAGTGATTCATTTTAAGGTTCCTCCCTAGTGAGTGTGACAAAAATCACCAGAAATGAAGAAGACTTATTGTAGGCTGTAGGGCTCATGTAAGCTTATACTCGGAGAGCATGAAGCAGAAGCAGCAAGATATATATATTTACTCTCTCAAATCTGGGCCACTCGTAGAGCCTCTCATGCATTTCATTAGCATAGAACTAAAGTCTGAATGCACATTGAAAAACTATTTTCTTCTGGGCTGAAAAGTAATTTTTCTCTCAGCAGCAGAATGTCATTCCCAGCAATAGGCCTGAACAGGGAAGAATTGATCGCTTGTAGTGAGTCATAAATAAGGTTTAATGTTGTGTGCACAACAACTGTACTCATTCATTAATGGCTACTGTTCCCAGACAATCCAGAAGACTAAATACATTAAGGAGAAGGAATGCCCTAAAAATACAGGAAAATGGGCTAAAACCCAAATCTGTATCAATGACTGGAGTCAATATGAAGATCTGCCTGAAGTCTACCACCTTGTTCATTTATACTGCTAAGGCAAATCCTCAGTTCTGTTAAATCCCAGGCTGAGGACACGGCTGCCTCCCAGGCACGCAGCTCTACTGTACGAGCGACTGAGCTTGGCCTCTAGAGTTGGAGCATAAAACTCGTGTGTGTGTGAGTGTGAGTGTGAGTGCTTGTTCTCATTGTGAAACAGTCAACACAGGCAGCTGAGAAAGCAAACCAAGGACTACCTTGCTTCCCTCGCTCTGCACGCTCGCTCTTAGCCGCCCCAAAACACAATTCCGTAGGTTGCTTCTCCAATACTCACAGCAGTCAGGTCTGGAACAGAACCTGGAGCCAGCTTTGCATCTTCCTATACAGTGTGTTTTAGGTTTCTTACACTCCTCTGTGAGAAGGAATGCTTCACAGGACCAATTCTTGGTTAAGCACTCAAGGAAATTGGGTAGCACTCATCACATACATCTGGGAAGTTAGGAGCATTATATGCTTGTGAAATCAAAATGAGAAAGCATGTCATAGCCTAGTAAATAGTGAAATTTTGTACTGTTTAAAGATAAAAGTCCATAAAAGCTGAAAAACTACAGTTCTCTCTTCCTATAAAACAACTTTTGTAACAAAACGTGATAATGCCATAAAACTAAACTGAAAACTATTACCAAGTAATCACCAAAGCATAACACCTATAGTATGTATCTATACTTCAATGTACATTCCTCTAAAAGATCTTTATTTCTATGGAGCGAGCTAATTAATAATGTGACTACAAGGCTACATGCATGAGGAGGATGTGCTAACAAACAGCAACTCTATTATTATCGCTAGGAAACTACAGTTTGAAGACTGTTGAAGAGATGGTAACAGGGGCCTCCAAAAGCACAACCTGAACATGACAGAGAAGAAGATGCCCTCAAAATACAAGCACAGGGTCATACCAAAAAGTATAAACAGAAATCAAAAAAATGATCAGTTATTTATTACTTGGCTTTAATTTAGATGCATTTGGATTAAAATATTATCTGATTTTTCCTACATTTTGAACTGCAGCTCTTATACAGTCCCAGCGATGCACTTCCTGAACAACTATTCAGGAAGTATGTATTAGCATCATTTTTCCTCAAAATATGCACAGCAGATCAAGGCCTTTCACAATAAATTTTTTTAGCTAACAGACATCCCTAACACACAAAACTGTACCACTTCACCAAGAACAAGAAAGACCACACAAAACCTCTAGTGTATTTTCAGGTAGAATACTTTTATCAATATATGTCATTAACCAGTAGAAAAGGATAGTTAAAGACATATTGGAAAAAAAATCCAACTCCAAACAGCCCTGACACTGTGACACAAAGCTATGCAGGGATTACATACTAACATATTGATGTCTATGGCAGTTTGCACATCCTAGGAGCCTCAGGAAAACCAACAGAAGCTTTTGTAAGAATGTATCAGGCATCTTTGACAATTCTAAACTATAAAATAAAGAATACATAACATGAAGGTTTTAATGAAGGTTTTGAGATAAGTACAAAACCCTAAATTAAAAAAAAAAACACTATACCAAGTCCTATATGAAAAAAATCTATTCCTGAAAAATATATATTTTAAAAACTGTATATATTCCTGAATTATTATACTCTGGTTTTTAACAAGATCTTCTCCACCATTACAAACATGTCCCTTGTGACTATCACCCCTCAGCCACAACAATGAGGATTTACTATGCACTTCGCTTGCAGGCAGTTAATTATTTAGTGTCTCCCATGCAGACACCCATATTGCTGCCTTGGCCTGCTGGATTAGAAACAATGATGCCTGTGGTGACCCCAATCATTGCTATTCACACTGCAAGGAAAAACAAGCAGGATGAACAACAACTAACGGCACTGCAAGGCCTTAATGCTCAAGGGATTGTTCAAAAGAAAAGGCTGCTGTCATCTGCAGTAGGGCCAAGTTACACCAGTGTGAATCAACAAAAGATTTTTTTGGTTTTAGAAAACTGATTATTAGAAAAATGGCTTTAATTTGGGGACTATTTTCAAAGTAAAAATTCTATTGATGAACCTGTCATTATTTTTCAAAATCAATATAATTCAGCTCTTATAGTATTTGAAATCTCTGCAATCCTAGAACAACAAGGGGAATTACAGTTGTTTATGCTCCAGTGTTTTTTGTAACTATCTTCTGTCCGCTCTGCATTTGTTTCACAACACTTTGCAAAAGTCTTTAAACACACTGCAGCAATTCTTTGCAATTACTGAAACTTATATGCAAATTTTATCTTTTAATTGTTGGTTTAGGAAGCCAGAGAAAAATTATAGGAAGAAAATGTCTGAAGTTGCTAAAAAATTGGCCTGAGAAGGACTGAGGCTTCACCTTCAAGTGTGTTACAAGGTACGCTTTTAATCCCTCCATTAGGAAAAAAAGTATAATCTTAATTTAAAATATTCTTGTACTACAAACTGACTGCTTTTACAATAAATTATGGGAAAACAATTTCTTTTAGAAATGAGAAGCTGATTAACTTTGAAAAGTTAAAAGTCTGAAATAAATAATTACCTATAGTGCAAGTGGAGATACAAATTAATGTGCAACTAAAACTATCTTCTGTCCGCTCTGCATTTGTTTCACAACACTTTGCAAAAGTCTTTAAACACACTGCAGCAATTCTTTGCAATTACTGAAACCTATATGCAAATTTTACCTCTTAATTGTTGGTCTAGGAAGCCAGAGAAAAATTATAGGAAGAAAATGTCAGTGAAGATGCTAAAAAATTGGCCTGAGAAAGACTGAGCCTTCACCTTCAAGTGTGTTCATGTGTGTCAAGGTATACTTTTAATCCCTCCATTAGGAAAAAAAGTATAATCTTAATTTAAAATATTCTTGTACTACAAACTGACTGCTTTTACAATAAATTATGGGAAAACAATTTCTTTTAGAAATGAGAAGCTGATTAACTTTGAAAAGTTAAAAGTCTGAAATAATTACCTATAGTGCAAGTGGAGATACAAATTAATGTGCAACTAATATAATTTAAAAGAAATAAAATACAGATTACAAGCAATATAATATTTTTAGAATAATTGCATCATCCTTGCAAATAGTTTAATTATGTTAAGATCCTTTCTATGAAGTATTAAAATAAACAGCAGTGTTTTACTACTGTTGAAGTTTAAAATTCATACATTCTAATTCAGGAAAAGTTAATATTTCATATCTAATATTTGAAGATTAGCTTATCATTTGGGGAAAGTGAGCAAACACAGGTTTAGAAGGTAAAAAAATCACCAAGGTGATGAAAAACTCTCAGAGAAAAGGATGCTAAAAGAGCAAAAATCAGCTACCCCAATGAGGAACAACATCAGCATTGAAGTGGAACCAAATTACAATTAACTTGGTTTATAACAGCATAAGTATTTTTAGGCATAATGCTTGTGTCTGGTATATGAATAAGTCTCTAACCTATATTCCAATCAGGCTCTAACCTACATTTCGACTCCTTCGGTCTAACTTATAACTGCACTGATGTTACGAAAAAGCACACGAGGCTACACGGGTCTGAGGAGTTCCCTGGTCTCTGCAAAATTCAGTTTGCTCATCTGCCACTGAACACTTCTTACTGCAGCAGTAGTACCACACGAGTAGTTCAGCAACTTCCACTTTGCTGCAGGTGCTTCAGCAGCTGCCCTGTCTCAGGAACCAGCAAAGATCCTTTGGAGATAAGCTGTTAGTGGTGGCTGAAAACCTACTTGGCCTCAAGAAATCCCAGGCTTCTCTAGACCTGTGAGCCTTTTTTGCACATCAAATTTCTGTTTATGGTCAAAAGCCACTTTTTTCCTAACTCTGCCTTGTTCAATCTCAATAATCTTACCAAGTCTGAGCTGCAGAGAGGGCTCTCCAGTCCCCAAGGCCAAACGCTTTCCTATGCCTCCATACTGAGCGATATGAACAGCAAATTGATAACAGCATGAGGACAAGAGGCTGCCTGCTTCTGTCCTGCCCCACTTTGGTTAGAGGTCAGTCTCCTTCCTGGTTTAAGGAGGAATCTACTTCTCTAAATGAGGTAGAATGGATTCCACCTCCTCTTGAATTTCAGGCTGCCTTTGGCTACTTAACACACACGTGTGTTACCACTTGGACAGTACTTTGGATAACACCAAACTATGTGTTAATGCATGGTCAGGCTCGAAGTCCTGTTGGCCTAACACCAAGGAGAGTCCTCCCTCTACCTTAACACTAGTACAATGTATCTTTATTGCTCATCCTGTCTGTGCTACCTTTACCCTCATATAACTATATGCAGTGAGAAGTTTGAGGAAAGTGAGCCGCATGAGAATATCAGGCTGCTTTCACCTGCACTGAATATCAGCTTTCAAAAGCACGAGGGCAACCAGAGCAAATTCTGCCGGAGCACAATTCCACCTGGCCGTGTATTCCCTCTTGGGCAGTGACCAACAGCAAAGCTTGATCGATAGCAGGGTTTAAACTCTCTAAACCATCTTGTATTTGGAAGAAAATACAGGAGCACATAGCTCTTTTTCAAAAAATATTTCTTTTCCCCCTCTTGCCTTATTACACTGGTTTTGGATTGCTCTTAGTGTATGTGTGTGTCTCGCTTTTTCAGGTTTCGAACAACAGACACAAAAGCATCTCATTAGAAACTGAAGCAAGTATATTCAAGGCCAGGAATCTTCATTGTAATTAGTGATATCTAACACAAGATGAGTCCAGGCCAAATATTGCAATAAATATGATCTCACGCAACCTCAACAATTTTTAACCTGTTTAATCATATCTTCAATGAACCATAATCCAAATTCAGTAACAAACTTACTTTATAAAAATGACTTATGCTGCAGAAGTCTACAGGAACATGAAATATTGATTTTAAAGGATTACTAGTTCTCTCAGGGCAGAAGTCAGACAGGCTGCTTGATTAAATCTGACCATCTATGTACTAGAAGACCTTGTCACCAATATATACAGGGAACTTCAGTAAACTCAGTAATCCTCGTACATTGGGGAGAAATATTAAGGCATCACTTATACAAAGATTCTTACAAATTCTTAAGAAATATTTTGAGATTATTGGTTTGAGCTTCCCGCTATGCAAATTGGAAAGAAAAACATCAAGGTTTTCTTTTTTTTTTTTTTAACAAGGATGAAAAGTAATGAATGTGGTGTGATTTTGAGGGGAAAAAAAAGGGTTAAAAAGCAGGCAGAAAAGACTTATGTTTCATTTGTGAAAAATCAAATGCACCATTACATTAAAACAAGATAGACATAGGCAAAGAAAGGGCTTAATATTTTAAGGAGATCCTGCACCAAGTTAGTAGCTTTAGCTCTACCAGAGGGATATGGCAGATGCTCAAGGGGGGAAAAAATTATTCCCTTTCTTCTACCCGCCATTAGAAATATGACAGGAACCAAAATTACTTAGAATGACAAGAGAAATTGCATCTCTTATGAAAGTCATAACTGCCAGCATCTGCTCATGGGATTACCTAATTTTACTCCTGATACAAATAAACCAAAAGCTACAAATTTTGACTTATAATCTATAGGGTTTTTTTCTCTCTCTTATGGAATGATGTCTAAACATTTTATTTTCAAGAGAAATGGGGAAGGGTATACTTCAAAACCTTGTGGGAAACATAAGTAAAAGTAGATGACTTTTCCTTTTTTTTTTTTCCAGCTATTCTGATGTTTTGAGAAAATGCATTCAGGAGCAGAGTAGTATGATCAAAATAACAATAAATAACACAGAATATGCAAATCCTTCTATAAATGAGAGACTCCACTGGAGTTTTCCTGGATATTTTGAAATTAAGTTTAAATTTTCAAAACTAGGGAAATTAGACCTCTCTCACAGTTGTGCATCTACAAATAAACAAACTCAGTAAGATGCCATATGATTGAAAATTCTTAAAAAGAAAAGCATGTGGGCAAGAAAAACTCCTGTGGGGAGGAAAAATTGAAGTAGGTTCTAGATAAGTCAGTCATTCATTCTGATTTGTGGGCTACAAAACCATAACTTTTTCTTACTTCTTAACAACACTGGATGAGTAGCTTAGCAAATTTTAGCAAAGTTTAGCAAAGTTTAGCAAATAAGAGAACACAATGGATATGCCACATACAGATTTTAGATATTTCAATACAGAAATAGCAATGCACTGTGCAGTTTAGTAAGGAAAATATATTTTAGCAGGCAATACATATACAGAAGTCTAATTCTATCCCCATACTATTAGTATTATTACCAGAATATGTGCAAATAACAAATATAGGAAATGTACTAAGAGATTGTGATGAACCCTGAGGACCCATCTGCATTATAAGGCAGTGACCTTAACGATACCTTATATGACCTTATAGCAAATAAGAAAACTGTAGATTTTTGCAAATTTCAAGCTTACTTAAGGCTTGTAAAAAAGAGCATGATTTGAAACACAAATAAATGGATCATCTTTCTCCTGAACCTAATACAAATCATTTGTCTATTAATATAATTATTTCTTGGGGGTAAAAGATACTTGTGGCATTAGGTTCAATTTTTCTGTACGTTTAGGGAAGATTATCTGCTTCATGGACATAAATAGTTATGCTACAAATTTAAAAATATATATATATTTTTAAGCAAAGCTTCACAGCTACCAACTTTTAAATAATGGCCCATCTTTTTCAACAAGCACCATTAGGGTTTGAACTCATTTTTCAATTTATATTTAAAGTGAAAATAAACTTCAAAATTTACAGTAACACTATTACTTCACCTCTCCTGAACTTTGACTAATCAGAAATAATCTGTCATGTGCCAAAGACAAGTCCTGGTGTTCATTAATGATTAATATAGCACTACAGTACTTTTGAAACAAATCAGCACAGTTTTACACCTCAACTATTGATGTTCCAATTTCTCAAAAAAAATAGTTCTAGCATGACCTTATTTTAAGCACTTTTTATTTATTCATTAAGAACACCTGTCCTGTAACATTTGTCTTTATCCTGTTTCGGGAAAAAGAAAGTTGACACTGCACATTCCAATCACTTCTCCCCTTGACAAAAGCTGTGCTAAAAGGGAGTTATATCCGACACTTCTAACAGTTTCAGATCAAACGCATTATGGGGATACCAAGTCTGTAGACTTTGTGGAAGCAACATCATGTTTAGGCAGTTGAATCCTAAACTATTGACAACATAGAGGCCAAAGGTTTATGATGAGCACATATTATCTCAAAAAAAAAAAAAAGGCAAAATAATTCTTAACAAATTGTGGATGTTTTCTTACACAAATATATGACAATTCTCACTTAAAGCAAAGTAAACCACTCGCATGAAAGAGGGCTGAAACAGCCCTTCTCTCTCCCCTGGAAGTTAATACTTCCAGGTACAGTACGTGACCTTAGTCACAGGACACTCTCACCTGCCTCTTCTGCTCACTCGTTTTTGGAGCAGCTGATCTAGCCCCAGTTTATCCCAAATGCTTGGAAATAGTCTACAAGCAAATGGCCAAGTGCCAGTCCCTACTGGCCACAAGTGCCAGTCCCTACAGCTCCCTTCTCTTATGCATGCAAATATGCTAATTTACTTTCCAGCACCTCACATTCTTCTGCTTATTGTAAAGAGGAGACATATTGTCTCTTAATTTTCTTTGCCTAGCTCCTTTGGCTATCTTTTTCCCTTATATATATATATATATATATTTTTTCCCATATATATATATATAAAGAGATGCTACCCTTAGCTTCATCCTTAGCCTCTATATAGCAGATGTGATAGCATGAACGAAAACACATTAGAGTACTATATATTTTTTGCCATTAGTTTTTAAATCAGTAAATGTTTAGCTGCTAAAGCTGCTGCATACGAATATTCTTCACGGAAACTAATCAAGAACTATTCTTCCAAATGGCCATCTTCCATTGTTTCTAAAGAAAATAAAGCCATTGGTCTTTTTTTTTTTCTAATACACAAGCAAAGAGGCCTCCGTCCCATTCAGAACAGCAGCTGTTCTTAAAGCGAGCAGTTTAAAATGCAGCTCTCTGTAACAGAACATTATTTGTCAGCCTCTAAAGCAGCAACTTCCACTGATCAAGTTTAAGAGAAAGAACTAAAAAAGGTGTCTAAATGCCAGCCAACAGAAGGCTGCAGAGAATTTCAAGCACAAAAGAATATCTGAAGTATGTGCATTATTCTTTTATTAGACTCATCTAGGATAACGAACTAGTATGTCACAAGTGCTGCATTTCTTAAAGGAATTATTCTTACATGCAATTTAACTTTAATTTGAACTAATTGACTAATTTCTTGCAGATCATTAGTGGCTGCGTTACTATTCTGAAAGGACCTGTGACATCTTCTTCATACGCAGTCTAGCCTGGCGCTCCTGCCCGCTCTGTGAAATTCCAAAGGAGCGGGAGCGCGGGAGGCTTCACAATGGCTCCCTTGTAGGGCCGGGACGCGAGGAGCGCAAGCTCCCCGGATGCGCTAACAGAGCATCGCCAGTGACGGACAGACATCCTGAAAAAGGATGAGAAATGGGATTTGTCAGCAGGCGCAGAGCATGAGGAAAGACAGACGTCTTTCCTTTGTTAGGAAGAGATTGATGGGGGAAAAACTACCACAAGTTTCAAGACTGAAGTCTCATCTTTTTAGGAAGAGAATGAGGCGAGAAAGGGGGAAGGGAAATCTACTAGCAAACTTTTCTGCCTCAGTAGCATCCTACCGTATGTGTGACACTAACCATATTGTCCAAATTTCAATTTGCACTGAAACAGCTTCGTTATCCTTTGAATTTTTCCTTGTTTTTTTTTTCAAGCAATTCTGTTTAATTCAATCCTTTACCATATTATCTCATTATTCATTTTATATTTCATATTTTCTAAGAGCATATAAGACCAGGTACACAAGACCAAAGTTATTACGGATGAAACAGTGTATCAGCCCCAGCGCGCATGTATTGGAAAAAAAAAAAAGGGGGGAAAAAAAGGTTACTTTGACAGTGTTTTAAGGCTTTTTGTGTGGCTCAAACCTGCACAACCAGAAACACCAAACTCTAAGATCTCTATTGTAACTGAAATATTTCAGTACCTTCACAGAACATTCAGATAATCCACCTCATCTCCTCTGAAGAAAGCAATAGTAAAGATCTCACATTGAAGATAACCTTGGCTTCAACTTCATCATGTGCAAAGGTACACTTTTAAAAAGAAAAACAGATACCAGGACACAGGACTTCCAGAATGACTTTCACCTGAAAGCAGGAAATATGAATTCATACAGAAAAAGAAATCAAGTCGAATGCTCAGCAGGTATCAAAGAGCATCTTCTCTCCACAGCTCTCCTCACTTACACTAGTGGGATCCAGCTCATTCTCCTGGCCAGGACTTCAATCAGAAAGCATGGAAGTGCTTTTGTTTGGTTTAAATCTCAAACCAAACAGATTTAGACCTTGCCAGAGTAACTGACAAAGAATAATCCCAGTTGCTGCAGGGAACAGGTGGTAATTCAGTAGGTGACAACCATCTAAGCAAGTGCTGAATTCATGTAGGAACAGTGTCTTAGAAAGGACTGTGCTGCTAGAAATATTTTCTCTCTATGGGACTTCATACTAAAGACCTTGTTTTACTCTGGCTAAGTTCTTGGTAGCTATAATTATAACTGACATGACTCTTGCCACACAAAACTGGGACATCACCCTTTTTGGTGTTCAATTAGGAAATTACATTCTGAATTGCTGAGATGTGCCTATGCTTCCAAATACAAGAGCCTTCAATCTGCCTTAAAATAGAACTATACTGCTGAGCACTAAAATCAGCCAAAACCTGCCTCAGAATGGGATGAATTTCAGTGCTACTCCCTGTTAACCATTTACATAACATAGTGCTATGCTTTCCTTTTGAAAAAAATAAAAAATACAGTAAAATACAGACTTCATGTAATATTCTGTACTGAGAATGAAATAAAACTACCAAGGTACCAAGCCTTCCTCCCCACGTAGAGCTTTCTCTATTCACAAGCTGTTTGTAATATATCTTGACTGAAGCTTATCTCTGTAAGAAGCCCAAACTGAGCTAAAAGAAAATACATACATTTAGAATATATAAACCAAAGTTTACCATATATTTACCTCTTTTGCATTGCTGTACCTTCATAGCATTACACTCAGATTTTCTGTTCAAAAATTACCCGATTCCATTTTCTTTCCACTACATCAATTTTCCTAGTCTGTCTTTCAGGAACATTTCCCTATAGACTTGACCCAAAATCCATATAAGCCAATAAAAGCTTTTCCAAAGATCTTCCTCACTCTGGGGCTAGGCGTCACTATTACTTTTGTCACTGACTATTAAAACAAATGAATATGAACAGTCACGTTTAAAGTAAAATGGAAAGCAGATTTTGAAACTACAGCTAATTAAAACAATTTGATGAAAAGGTTTTCACACATCCAACACAAATCTAGCTACAATTTTCATACTATTCCAAATTGTAACTCACAATAAATTTATTATCTTAACAACAGAAATAGAATACTTACTCTGTTTATTTCTACTTTTTATTTAACAGCATCCGCATTCAGAGTTACATTCATTCGAAAATACTGATTATTTCAACGTTTCTTTCTGCAAGACGACTGGTATTAGCTTACATCTATATCACCAATTATATCTACTCTGCCCTTTCCATTTTAAAATGCTGCCCTTACTTTTCTAAACCAAGGTTTGTCAAAGACAGCTTAGCAAATGAGACAGCCTATGCCTGTCTACCAGGACAACCCTCAATTCCCAGCCAAGGTAAAGCCTGGTACAGGGCGGATGGCTCTAGCAGAGCACAGCTACAATCCCCAAGCTCCAAACATGGGAGCTGAAGGCTGCAGAGCAGAAATCATGGGTATCTTGCTATGTTAGCTTCCTTCTGCTTTGATTCCAGAAGAGTTATACTGTGTAAGTGAAAGAACAACCAGGCTTTGATCCTCTCAGGTCTCAGAGTTCTCTTTATATGACCTTCACCTGAAATATAAGCATATTTGAGTCTGATTTATTCAGCAAATAGCATAAATTGATAGATATTAATTAGGCTGCAAGAAATAGCAATTTAAATCAGAATTATTTTATTAGCAAGGCAGGCGTCCTTACAGACAAGGCTGGCTCAATACAGCAGATGCAGCGTTGATGGCATTACAATAAATCTTGATTTACCATAATGCTAGCCTCTGAAATATTCACATCTCATTTCCTTTCTCAGTCACTGAAGTTCTTCAGCGTTATCTATTCAGTTATGTATTAGGCTGGGGATCAATTCCCCAAAGCCTTTCTCTCTCAGCGCTCTACAGGAGGTCATCTCGGCTCTGGTGACAAACACAGAGCAGCAGAATGGCAAGGCCCTCCATGTGAAAAGTTACATAGTGAAAACAAAACCAAGTACCACATCTTTGCTACGAACTCAACACTAACACAAACTCTAGTAAGATTTAAGACTAGAGGGCAACTCGCTCCTTACTTCCTACTGGAAATGCTCAGTCACATTGTACTTTAGATAGAAATAGATGTAAATCACAGCTGAAGACAGTCCATTATAATCTCTAACACCCCATGCGTGCTGCCTTCCTTCTGCTAAAAAGAAAGAACAGAGCCACATGGAATAGCATTTAAGTACATTAACACTTGTGTTCAGTTCTTCTCAGAGATACTTTAAAGACAGATTGTGTTTCCATTTTTGCCTTTGTCCAGAGTTTTGCCAGGAGCAGTTGTACTTCACTAATTGATAAAAGGCAAAACAAGCAAAATGCTTTCCAGGTCAGCAGCTGCTGCCCTGGGATAGTGACCATCTCCAAGAAAGACTTTTCTCCAGGGATCCCGTCTGCTTTGGGCTGAGGGTAGTTGGATCTGAAGCCTTACTCCAAGCCTCTGCATTTAGATACCTGCTTTCTCCAACTGATCCATGGAAATCACAGAGAACATAGTGCTCAAGAGAGCTCACTCGCCCAGATCCCCAACCATATCAGCCTGTAATAGAGCAGGTTCAGGACGGCAGTTAGACCCAGGAATAGAAGACACTCCACCTCCCCACCAAATTCTGTGCCTGAGATTACTCTGACAATTTTCTCCTTCTCCCATCCTCACAAAATAAGTGAAATCAAAGAAATCAACCAGCTGCTTCAACAGGAGCAAGAGAGCACAGCTAAAAGACTGAGAGGAGACCATGCTGAGAACAAGTGTAATAAATGCTCTGACTCAGAACTAATTTTCCCTATAATCATAGAATAATCCAGGTTAGAAGGATCCTCTGGAGATTGTCTAGTCCAGCCTCCTACTCAGAGCGGGTCCCATTAGGAAAGACTGCACAGAGCTGGCTCCAGCCCGGTCTGAACATCTCCAGGAACCCTGATTCTGCCACCCGTCTGCTCACAGAAGTGGAACAACCACTTATGATAATATTTTCCCCCTTCTAATTAGGGTTTTCATGTTGCAACATTTCCATTGCCTCTAATCATATTTCTGTGCATAAGAAACAGTCTAAGAACTGTCTTCGGTGTAAGAACAGTCCAGATTCCTTTTCTCTATATTGACCCATTAGGCAATTGAAGATGGCAACAAAATCTCTCTTGGTCTTCTTAAGCCTGAACAAACCCAGATCTGCCATTCCCTCCTTATACAAATAATACCACTCAAGTATTTGTATAAGCATTGCTTCAAGAGAAACTGTTCGTGTGTGGGGAAAAAAAAACCTCTCAGGTCTCAAACTTCTCCTGACGCTCTAGATTGTTGCAATCAGTCACAAATACATAAACGCTCCAACTCATTTTGTGTTTTCTGCCACCCCAATCAGTTTTTCCTCCATGCATGTGTGTCAAATTATGTCCGTTATCTACAGTCACTATGCTTAGTTTGTCCTCGTGGCAGTTCTCATTGAGGAAACAAGCTCTGAATTTTCTTCACATTTGCAATAATTTGTTTTGTCCTTGCTGGCAGTTCACTTTTCATCACAGGAAAAATGGAAGAGACAAAGAAAAGTTGTCTCCTCCAATGAATCTTTCAAAACAAACAACATGCAAGTGGCTCCAAGTACAACACTGGATATGAATCCAATTAATCCGTAGCTGGAATGCAAATGTCTTTGTGCAAAGCAGGTCACCTGGCACGGGGTTCACCCAGAGAAGGGACACGAGGTTCCCAAGCCGCACAGCCAGTTGCCGTGGGGTTCAGGCCTGCAGGGTGAATGCAGCTCTAGCTGCGCAATTGCAATAACGCTCCTCTGGGAGATGAAGTTGTGATCCAGCCTCACTGTTCATCGGTGCCAAATACTTCCTAGGTGTCCTTTCCATGATCCCACACCCATTTCTCCTGCCTTTATAGAGGTTACATGAGTTAGATGTATGTGTGCACAAATTTTGGTACATAGGAGGAAGCTAGGAGAACTAGAAAGCAGGAGGTAGTTATAAAAGCAGGGAGAAGAGGGGTTGAGGTCAAATAAATAAGAATGAATAGAATGAAAAGATATGAGGAAAAGATTTTCTTGAGGTAAGCTAGATGGTCTCTCAGATGAATTGAGGCCATGTTATATTATGGGTACAATAAGGTACAAGATATTTTTCAACATTAAATGACTTAGAAATTTCCATTTCCAACAGTATTTTCACATTTTTCAGGCTTCAAAGAAACTAAAACCATTTCAAGGAGCACAAGGAATCAAAGTTTTTTCAAGGTTATCAAAAAAAAAAAGACGGGGGGAGGATGCAATTTACAGCAAAGCTCATGCCAAACAGACTAGGAATATTTTCTATTGTCTATTTTGATACACCAGTCACCATTTTGATTTCAGTCACCATCAGAAAGTGAATTCTCATTTTGGCTGCAATCTAGACTCTTTTAGATTATAACCAAAAGTGGTTATAGATAAAACAAAGCAAAAAGACCACCCTCCTTCCCCCAAAAAACAAAAAATAACCACACCATCCACAAACTTGCAAACAAGATTTTTTCCAACTCAGTTTCATAAGTCTATCAAATTGAAATGCAGGAGTCACTAAGTTGTTGTTGTGCATTTTTTTTAAAATGTTTTAAAATAACTGCAATCTCAAATGGAAAAGTCTTATATTACAAGTTAGCAGTCTCAGAAGATTTTCAGAAAGAACTCTAAGTCTAGAATAATCTCATTAAATCCTGAAATTAAGAGAAATTATAATAGTTCATCAACTTAAGATGAAATATATCTTAAAACTGAAAAGATTCAAAATACATATAATAATATTTGTATTCATAACCATACACATTCATAGTATGTGAATAAGATGTTGTATCATCAAAATCACAAAGTGTTGGTCTCTCATACACAAGTATCCAGAAGAATTAACAGGCGTTAATATTTCTACTTTTCTCTTACATAAATAAAATGTAAGAAGATGCATGTAACCTTCCAATATAGGTAAAGTATAGGTTCAGCATATCCTACCCATTGGACCTTTTTAATATTAGCAATTTTGCTTTCCCTAGTATGCACATAAGCCATTTTTAAGACCTTTTAATCATTCTACAGCAAAGTAATGGGCAATTATTAGGAATACAGATTCAGTTCAGAAGC
>NW_010576569.1:0-16224 GCF_000705375.1 Tinamus guttatus
TGTACTAGCAGAGAATACATTTGTGGAGGATGAATTTTTGATATTAGTTTTTGTGGAGGTGTTTCACCACAGCAAGAGATGATGCAACCCAGTTACTGCAACCCAGATGCGACTTAAAGAAGGAAACTCATGTCGTTTTGTCCCGAAGAAGTTTTGAAACCATGTTATAGAAAATATTTTGGTCATTGCTAAGAAAACATTTGCGTCATTGTCAAAATTGTCAAGTAACCAGAAGCCCCTTGAGGGACTGTACAATGACCAGACTGAGAGTGGATGTTTCTGAAAATCTCAGTTTTATTTTTGTGGATCATTTCCTCACAGAAATTTGTGGATCATTTCCTATAGTGTGTGGTTTTGACTATGGCAGAAACTCATGCTTGGCCTCCTCATGCCATTGGTGCCTGGCTCCTTTCAGCCCGCACAATTTCAGCACAGGTAAGGAGCAATAGTAGTAGTAGGTGAAGATCTAGTATTGCTTTAATATTAGTGAACATGAATGAACATCTATCCAATAACTTTAGGGTTTTTTTTCCAGCTAATTACTGACCTGAAAATTCACAGCTCAGGTTAGAGATATTCAAAACTGGGGTGAAGAGAACAAGGGCTATGTGCAAAAATGTTCCTTTTACCTCCTTCCATCTCACTTGGCCTTTTCTACTTCCCATTTTTTTTTCAGTCAGGAAGATAAATTATGGGTTTGTAAAGCAATTATTTGTTGAATTAATCTTCAGAGCAATTGCATGCCTTTCAAGGCCTAGAATTCCTCGGGCCTTTTAACTCATGCTGTGCCTTACTACAGGGGAAGGATGCAAACTCAGAGTGACATATCTGATAGACTATAAGGTATGTTGGCCTTCCGTGAGAGCCAAGGCAAGGCAATACTACCCTCAAAAATACCACACGCTGCCTGTACAAGACCCAGATTTCAGGTGTAGCAGTTGTAGTCAGATAACACAATACTGAATACTATAAAACACTGATAATCTAACATAAGATTTTCATCTTTATTATTTTGCCATCTGGATGGTTTCATTCAAACTATTTGTGGGCGTTGAACAGAACTGCCAAGTTTTCATGTGCATATCTTGAAGATAATCTGGATGTGGCTGAATTGACTTTGTAAACTTCGAAGTAATTGACTTTGTAAACTTCAGGCCAGGAGGCAGACGGGAAGGAGCAGTGATGGATATACTCTCACTACTCCTCTGGATCAGAGTGGATTCTTTTTCCTAATTCCGGACCTTCTGCAACACTCAGGTATAGCTGATCTTGCTGTTTGGCTGTCCTGCCTAAGGGTGGTGGCAGGCTTCCAGAAGAATTTTTTTGTAATGGTTGATGCTTTTCTTTGATGACTGCACACAGAGGGCATCAGTGAAGCATCCACTCTCTGCGTCTCCCTAGAGCCCGTCCTTGTCTCCTTCTCCTCCAGTGCCTTGGGGAGGATGCTCCTCTCCAGCAATATGGCCATGACAACCTCTTCCTGCCTGTCTGTCCTTGTGAGGTGACTGAACCTATGCACCCGCCTGGCAAATGTTACAGCCAAGGGAAATTTTATTTCTGTAGTTCTATGTTTTCCCAGATAACTCTTCCATGTCCAAGCTGTAATGGACATGGAAGCTGTAATGAATTACCTGTCTATGTTTTTTCCCATAGGAAAAAAACATCTTATCCCTCTGACCTCTGCTAAAAATCCCCTTCTGTGTCACAGATGCAAACTGCCTTTTCTCTCAGGTGGTCTAACTGATTAAGATACTTATTTGAATCTGAACAGCTATTTTAAACTTGTATTTACTTTTGAAGATTGCTGTTTCTATGTCAGACTTGGAGAAGGTCTTGTGTGCCCAAAAAGTCACCTGTTTTTCCAAGTTGATCTGGTGCTTTGATAAAGAATATTACTTCTCTCCACAAACTTTTCCTCAGCAGAAAGAAACATTTGGGGGAGCTCATCAATAACGGGGTGGTCTCCTGTCCATTAGAAGTTGTCGACAGGGTGTGCAATATTCAGTTTTCTTTCCTAAATATTTCTCCAACTCTGAATGGCACATAGCAATTGCTGACCAAAAAAAAAAAAAAAAAAAAAAAGACATACTTTCACATTTCTGGAGACCTATGTGCCATCTTTGCAGGAAATAATGAGGGCTTGATGGTTTGGTCACACACTAAATGCTTTAATACTTCCCACATCTATTATTGCAGTCTACTTTATCTGATCTTGAAAAGAATTATGCTTTTATGCTCAGGAAAAAAAACACCTAGTCCAGAATGTAGCTGTAAGCCTCCTCAACAACATGGGTTACTGAAATCACATCACCTCTGCGCTCTGCTCACTCTGCTGACTGCCTTTACAGAGCAGCAAGGGATTATGCAACTTTCTGAGAGATTGGCTGCCGTAACAAGATGCAAAATCAAGTACGTTTGGACTAAATTTGGCTTGGTGTAAATGCTTTTCAGATGGCTGCCTGTATACAGCTCCATGTGTCTTAGTCTGAGAAAAAATGTTGATTCATCAAAACTCAAAGATAAGCTTTCTCATCTGTTTTAATAGTTATGTATTCCATATAATTACATTTAGACTTGACATTTCTAACAGTTTTTCTTGTATAGTTTGTCTTAATTAGCATTGGTTTGGACATGCTGAGCAAAAGCTAAAATTTTAGCTTTGCCTTGTTCCATTCTTCCTTTTACTGGAGTAGTTTAAAGGATCAACTTGTCAAAAAGAATAAAAGACTGTCTCATGTTGAGAGTTCTCATAAAAGGCCCTAAGAGCTTCTATAGAGCCATTACTGTCTATTGTGCACAGCAGATCTGTAAAATACTGACATGGGGCTATATTTAATGCACTGAACTCTGTTAGTATGATTGGGAATCAGCATGTTTTTCCTGTGGAATTGGGCACCTTTAGCCCCTGTCTCCAAGAAAGTCCCACTATTGTGTACTTTGCGTTGCTTTATTGCTTTGAAACTGTATTTCATGGTAGAGGAAAAGTGTAAAAATGTGGAGGAAGACAGCACCATGTCAGTATTATGTATTTAAAAGACAGCTGAAGAGAAAATTCATTTCTATTAAGAGCAGAAGGATTGAATTTGAAGAGTTCTGAGAAATTGCACTGAGATGCATAAAACTGCAAGATACTAAGGAAATAGCGGATGTCACAAAATTGTATCAGACTCAAAAACAATGCACAGAAATGGTTATTGAAACTTGGTAGAAAGATTGATGTAACAACAACTGCAGTTAAATACTGAGGGGAAAAAACCCTGCTACACCAAGTACTGATTCTTGCCTTTTAAATCAGATTAGAGGAAAAAAAATGCATTGACATACACAGGGAAAAAAAGGAACACGTAGGGTTTATCTAAAGAAATGTATTTCTAATTAAGCTCTTTTGACAGTACAAATCACTGAAAACTTAGACTTTATATAAGAAAATCCTTTTGTATTACTTTTTCAATGCTGTACATATAGTCTGTGGAACTTAGAATATCCCAGGAAGGCAAAACAATGCAATCTCTCGTACACAATGAAATCCCACCAGTTTTATGAAACAGCTCTGCCAGCAGCTTGGCCCAAAAGCTACAAAAAGGCAAAGGAAATTAATGCCCTCCTAAAAAAAAATCCAAATCCCTGCTTAAAAAAGACATTTTATCAGCAGAGAGAGAAATAAGACCACAGAGTCCATTAAGACTTTTACTGTTATTGCCAGTTTTCAGAAGCGGTGCTCCAGCTAAAACTAAGAAATGCTAAAATAGCAGATGAAAATAGTCAAGAGCTCAGGAGGATTTAAACAAAGATAAGTTTTTTATGAGGCTAACATAAATGTTCACAATTAACATAATTAAAACTGTGGGCATCTTAGTTTTTCTGATGGTTTTGTTTATTTGAGGTAGGATATCTTTCTTCTGAGGGTCAGAAAAATCAGATTTCTGAAGGTGAACAAGTCATCAGAGGGTTCCCTTTATGTTCAGGGAAGAGGGATAGACACCTCTAAAGGACTGACTGCTCATCATTAGCTGAGACATTTAGGGAAAAATTGCTGGAAATGTCTGTTTTTTTCCATTGCCACTGTCAGACATTGATATCTGGGGTTAGAGTGTTGGAGGAAGCAGAACAACTTCAAATTTACTTTTAGTGCTCCTAATGTTACTCTGTCTGATTTCAGGTTGTAGTTTACGTGCCTTCCTACTGGCTTCATTGAAATTGGGCTTATTTTTTGTGAGGACACTGGGTAGACTTAAAGGCCATAACAAAAACCAAAACCCAATTCTTTCATCTAAGTTTTGGGCAGAAAGGCTCAGTATCATGAGTAGAAAACTCTTACTTCCAGTCGTGTTCCAGGACATGACCATCCAACCATTTTGCAGCAAAATATCTCATGAATTTTCCCTGTGAATAAACAGAATTAAATCAAAGAAATACCTGACTCATCCATCAAAACATAACATCAAAGATTGTCTAAGCACTTGATCAAAAAGAAGTTTTAATGCCTTTGCTTTTGACCTTGAAACTTTTGTAATTGGCTTCCGATATTTCTGCTAGTTCTCTTATCTCTCTCAGTTTCTAACTGAGCTGCTGCTGTCTTTCCTTTCCCACTGTTGTTAAACTTGTAAATCAAGTGATAGCTCCTTGCGTAACAACTCAGCCTCATTCATTTCATGCACCAGTCACTGTGTTACTTGAAAATAAGTGGAAACACAACTTATGCTTTTCGTTATCTAAACATAGCTGTTTCAAGATGTATTTACCTACAGTAGCAAGAAATTGCTCCTTTTTCCTTGTTTGACATTTGATCAGTTTATGTGCATGTAACTGAAGCAATTGCTGCCCTGTCCAAATACTTTGTCTATTCAGTTTCTCCCTCTGAAAGTTGTTCTCAGAATGCAACTTTTCTTTACCTTACAGGGAGAAAATTAAACTCTATCAGTATTTTTATATTCCAATAGCATATTTTCTGCATTCATGCAGATTCAGTTCCCTGATCTATCTGCAGAACCTTTTACACACAATGTTAGTCTATTAGCTTTTTTTAACAGAATATATCAATATAATACATTTTTTTCATTGATAAACAGACCGTTGGTCATTCTTTCCATGGAGAAATCTTTTTTTTTTTTTATTGTCAGAGGCTTCTGGCACTACAAGAATTCTAATTTGTCCATGGTTACTTTCAGATTATTCCGATATCACTGTCATCACAATACCATAGCCAAGATAACCTAAGTTAATTTAAGTCTACTAGTTTTAGGGACACTTTACACTAACTGATGACCTATCACTTACTCATGTGCTTATTTTCACTTGCTGTATTAGCCTAACAACCAAAATGAAATAAGATAAGTTTATCAGATTTTCCTTACATAGTGGGCATGTGCAAGAAATTAAATTTAATATGATGAGGCTGCCTTTTGCCTTGTTAAGGCATAAATATAGTTTCTAACCTGACTACACCTAAATATTTTTATCTCACTTGTGAGCATCGCTGCTTCCCAGAACATGATATTATCCCCAAAACAGAGATCTTAGCAAAAGCCTCTTCCTTTCTTACCATGTTGGAAAGTGCCATGTAATATTGCTGTTTTATTTTTAGCTAGCTTCTAATCCATGACACTACTTTTATCTCCCTGCCTGTGAGCCTGTAGAGCCTAATACAAGCCCACTGAAGCTGTTGTGAATCTCTTTGCTGTCTTCAGAGTACTTTCAATTAAAACTTTCGTTTTCCCTATAGTGTCTTTTCAGGGATGTTCTCAAAACATTTTGTTATAATATCATTGTTGGTCTTGCCCATTCTTTTACTGAAGCACTCTACAAATATACGGTTTTCATGTCTGCACTCTGGGTAGTCTGAGCTCCACTGAGTGTATCTACACTAGTAGATGGTGAGTGGTTGAGGGCATGGGCATGAGGACCAGTATGTAGTTGTCTGTACTGTTAAATTGTTAACACAATTGCACAATTTTAATCTCTCTCTGCCCATGTAAGTGTTTTGGCACAGCTCTAGCCCTAGCACAGATGAAGGCTTCCTTGAGAGGTAGTCTGCATTATGTTCCCTGCTTTGGAGGAGTGAGAGCTGGATGGATGCAACCATAATGTTTAGTCCCAGGTGAGGAAACCATTCAGTGGGCTGTTTTATCTGTCTGCAGAGACCTATCCGTGTCAGCTGGTAATGAACCAAGTGGTCATAAGCTGCATGTTCTGCATAGCTCTGTTTACCACAGTGGGTTGATGCAGAAGATCAAGTTGCACTTGATGTATGAACCAGGCATCAGTGAGCTGAGCACCTAGGGAAAGGTTGGCAGCCTTGGCATTGTTCACCTGACCCCAAGAGGCACAGGCAGAATTGGGAATGAGTTTTGATTTCAGTTATTTTCTCACTACTTTCTTCTTACTTATAGCTCTGTAGGTGCAGAAGGTTACGGACTAAGAGACTGTGACAATGTTGTCTTCCAAATGATCCATAACAGGACGTTCAATGGTGCTTTTAAAACTAATGGTTGCCTTTTACTTAGTCAGGCTTTACTTGCAAGCAGTTGGCTGAGAGAAGGAAGATATCCTTCATATGTGTACTTCAAAGGAAAAATCTGCTATTTCACAGTTTAACTAGAAGAAGTGAAGCTCATTGTTAAGTGACTTACACCAAAACAAAAAAAGAAGAACAAAGAAAAAAAAAGTTTCAAAACAGAACATATAGTGTTTCTTTCTTTTTTTTTTTAATTTGCAAGATTTCACCTTTCAAAAACAAACATAAGTACCATATAGACATTTGGACAAGAGATCATCCTTGACCCAAAATAACCCTGTGTTAACTGAGTATGATCATCCTCTGACCTTAAATGTCGTGTCTATTGAAAATCTTTTCTGGAGGGCCTTCAAGTAACACAAGACGCATTTTCAGGAAAAGTCTTTTGATAGAGACTTAGGTTAAAAGAGAACAAAACCCCAAAAATTAAGCCAGAGAAAGGCTGCACCCTGACAGAAGGATTGCATTAGGCATTTCAGAACATGTGAACGTGTATAATCCTTCTCTCCAGGATGTGCCAGGAGACCTGACTGACTCATTTAAAATCTATGGGTTGGAAAAAAGGGCTGGCAAAGACATCTTCCAGTTTATCAGGCTCAAATTTTCATAAACAAGTAATTAATTGACCAAAGGATATTCCCATTTATAAAATAAAGAGAAGGTACAAGAAAATCTACCAAAAAGATGGGAAGTACAGGGGATAGAAGGAACTGTGCTATATATATAACTATATAAAGGCATCAGGACTCATCAGACCAGTGTTTTCTGTGAGCTAAAGCAAAAATGTTGTCAAAGTGAGAGACAGGAGTCATGCTGCCTCCTCGGCTAGCTGGAAGTGATCAACACAAACAAGTAATCAGGAAGAGCTCCTGTCTTCCAGAGCACCACTTATCTCCATCTCCATCACTCAGAAATTTATGAACCACCTTACTTCACAAGTTTGCATAAATTTCATCCAAGCACCAATCTTTAGTATTTAAAAATATGAAATAAAAAGGAAATGATGAGGTTAAGAATAGTAAGAAATTGCTATGGCATGCTTCCCTCAAAAAATGCCAATACTTTCACAGGATAGTTCTTACGTTGGCCTTATGATTGGATTTTTATCTCCATTTCTCATATCCTAAGCATCTCAACACCCCCTGTGTTAATGAGTGCCTTATACTACAAGACTTCCATGCAAGGACCTTGTCGTGCTGTTGGAGAGCAGTATGTGTGCCAGTGACACTGTGTAATGGCAGGATCAATCTGGAGTTAGAGTCCATCCCATTATATCATTGAGTAACTGAATTTACACCTCAAATTACCTAGGAACTGCAAAGAACATCTAGGGTTGAGGCCAGTCTCCTGACGCGGCCAGCCTCTATCATGATAACCCTTTTATTAAACTAATTAACTGATCCATCCTAGAACAAATTGGGTTATTTACTCCCACCGGGAAATTGTTCAAAAGCCTCACTTTTCTGCTGCTTTGAGATATTCTTCTCATTTCCAGCCTGAGTCTATTCATGGCCAGTTTATATCCATTTGTTCTTGTGCCAATGCAGTCCCTTAGCTTAAATAGCTCTCCCTCCTCCCTTCTTTGATTCCTTTATGTATTTATAGAGAGCAGTTGTATCCCCTTTGTGCTGTTGTTTTACAAGTTAGGCAACCCAAGCTCTATTAGTTTCTTCTTATAATATAGGCTGTTTGCATGATTGTTCTTGTAGCCCTTCTCAGCATCTGTTAATTAATTTCACCTATATGTGTATGGTGACCTTACAAGCAATTTACCATAATAGTAGCCCACACTATTCAGGGTTCAGAAAAGAATAAATAATTAACACCAAGTGGGTATCCAAAATGGAAAAGATTATATGGCGTGGACCGGGTGGTAGTATTTATTGTTTTTTGTAGCACTGATAAAATTTGGGGCACTTTCAATTGCAGAAGAATTCTCTGAGAAGTTAATGTATTGTGTTACATGTTGCATTTGCACCTAGTATTATCTTACTTTTAGCCACTTGTGGCTCTTGTTTTCTTCTCCCATTGCTTTGTTTTTAGTTTGTTTGGGGTACATGCAAAGGGGAGGAGAGCCCTGGAGAACTGCTCTCTCTGTTGTCAACCATCTAGCCATCCGCCATCTAGCTGCCTTCCATGCTGTGAGCTGCATTCTCACCTTGGGCTCAACCAGACCCTGTGCTGAAAACTTGGTGCATTATTGTTACAGTTATCGTGTTTGGGGTTCTTTTAGAACAAGAGCCAAAGATGCTGGCACTACTGTATAAGCTACATATGAAAACAGTTCCAAGGAGTTTGTGTTCTGATGGGCTCAGTGCTACATAGACTCCAGTATTTGTGTAACTTAAAAAAATATGTCTTTCACAAATGCATATAATATGCATATAACTTAGAAATATGTTCATCTGCCGATGGCAAGAGCTAAGAAAAATGGAAAAGGTGCAGAAAGGGCATTAACGTGGATTCCTTAGTTCAGTTTCTCTCCTGTATAAACAAACTCTAGCCTACGCTTCTCTTTAAACTAAGAAATGTGTCAACCATTGACATTTATCAGTCTTACAGCAGGACTCTAGAACTAAAGACTGAAAACCTGGTGCTTCAGGCTGGGGAGATCATTTTATGCGCAGGAGCTAGTAAGAAGGCATGTACAAATTTTCACTAAAACTTCTGAAATCATACGTTATTTCTTTCTCACTTCACATTCCTGACACATGCCATCATCAAATGGCCTTTTCACGTACCTAACATCTATATAGATCTCTCTTTCCCATCAAAAATATTTCCCTTCTCTTGTGAGCAGTTACTAGATTTTCAAGTATGACAATTAAAGATGATCAGAAACATTTTAACATCCATCAGCAGATAAAACTTAATTGAAGTAGACACATTTTGCAAGAGCAAATTGTTTTCAATTTTGATATAGTTTAAAATGGGAAAGAAATGTAAGTGTAGCACGTCGTCTTTGCTTCATTTAAGTATACGAAATGTTTTGTTTTCATGGTTTTGTTTCATTTTATTTATTTTATCAGTTAAAGCTACTTTTCATATTTTTTGTTTTGCCTATATTTTTATTAATTATTTAATTAGAATGTTTTTGCACTATTTAATTGGAACTTTTCCAGATGACCACTATTTTTCTTTTGCAGAATTTTGTGCTGGTGAGAAAATTAGATTGCCAGTTTTTATTCCTACTCAGAATTTCCCACTTCCAGCTCTAAACCTGGAATGTGCTCCTTCTCCATATTTCTTACACTGCGTGGGGAATACAGCTTCCCCAGATTTTCCTTTTATTAAAGAATGATCCAGCATTTCAATTCTGCTCAGACAGCTTTCAGCACCAGAGGGTTCATCCAGGTGTCACTGGGCACAAAAATCTGGCTTGGTCGTTAGAGACATGTCTTCCCCCAAGACATGATTCACAGTGTGGAGGACAGGGGCATGTTTCAGAAAGGAGATTTTTAGACCCTCTGTAAGAGGCCAGGGTACAGAAACTGGGGGAGACGGGCTGAACGAGTGTAGATGACTCATAAGCCACCAGACAGTTCCTTTAAAAATCAAAAATAAATTATGGTGGCATGCCAGTTTTGTAGCTGAGATGACAATGTGGAACACTGGAATGATACTACCCAGTTTCCAGGTGCTGGTAATGTGGATTTAGCTTTCTTTGCTTTCCAGTTTATGCTGTGGAAATTTTAGAGGCATGTGTTTTACTGATGGTTATGCATCAGGTGGCTCCTTGGTTCCCAGGCTGTGCTCAGACATCTTTCAAAATTACAGTAAATATTGATTTAGTGGCCTGCTTAAACATGCATCTCTGGCAAAGAATCTTCAGCGTGTGTGCCTGTGTCAAGCAGAAGGATTCAATTCACATCCAAAGTTTACTATAATAGCTGTCCTATTTACCATGGACTTGCCTTCTTGCAAAGCATCATGCTGTCATACGTGTCTCAAGTGCATCAATGAAATAAATCTATTAAAATGTTAAGATCTTTGATAATAATGAAGTTTCTCCAGACTCTTGAAGCTGGAAAAGTCACTTTTGAAAAGTGACGGTAACAACTGTGTGATAGTTTGTGTGTATCTGGTTTCCAAGGTAGAGGCTATCATCATCCCTTTCTCTGTTCACAAGTTGAACTTGCCTTAACTGCTAGCCTGGCACTTTCAGCTTGGTGGAGTCATGGTGGACATTGGAAATTGGTGCACATTTCATCTTGCACAGCATCAGAGGTAAGAGATGGCCCCAGGAGAAATGTTGTTCTTGGGTTCACCTGTGAAACTATAGAATGTGGTGGGGATGTGATAGATTTGTTGCATGTCCTTCACTAGGTGGTGCCTGGTGTGGAGTCCTTTTCACCAGTGCAGGTCAATTTGGCAGGTCAGTTTAATTTCTGTGGTAGGTAAGCTCTTCTGCTGAGATTGCCGGAGAAGGTTGTGGAGATTTACAGGACTGGTGGTCTTCATAGGCAGGTTTCACGTCCCCTTCCCCAAGAAAGTATGTGATGTTACAGTAAGTAATCATAGAATCATAGAATCAGTATGGTTGGAAAAGACCTTCAAGATCATCGAGTCCAACCATAATATTAAATGAGGTTTTAATTCCTCAGTACTAGCTACTTTGGCCATAGTTTTTACAATGACACAAATTGCAGGTAAAGAAATACATAGGTAAAATGATAAAGCAAAATGGAAAAGGGTTCTATGGTTGTCTAGAATGTTGGAGGCATAGAAAAGATTATGCAGATCCAATTAAAAGAAAAATGCTGACTGTTCTATATAAAACTATATCAAGCTGTGCAAACCCCATCTAAGATTTTTTCAGTGCATATATGAAACAAAAAGAACTATTATCTTTGATGTTGAATAGTGCACAGCAAGGAACAATATTTAATAGCTAGCATCTTTAGGAATTCACATTACTAAAGGAATTAAATGTATGTTTAAAATATGAAAAACATACTTCTGGCTGTCTTCGATAAGAGCATTGAGCTAGCCAAAGGCTATGAGGACTTTGACTCCTAGCCAGTGTTGCCTCTGCTCTTAACTGGCCAGGTTCAGCCACATCCTGTGGGAAGGATACAGCCCTCAGCAGCCTTATTAGCAAGATGTTAGTCTGACTGTCTGATATTTGCATTGGATCTTTCCCTGCTCCTTTCCAAGGTCCTTTTCCAGGTCCTTTCCTTGCATATTTTCCATCACCATGTCTGCACACAATACTGTGTCCTTCCAAGAGGACACAGTATCCGTATCTTTTGTAACCTCTTTACATGCAGTTAAATGTATATGAAGTGTTATTTCTTTTTATTTCTGCATATAAATCCTGCACTCTCAGATATGAGTTTTTGAGGGCCTTCGTTTTGCAGATGACTCATCACAGTGAAAGGTAAAATCCATAATGCAGAGAAGTTCCTATGGTTCTAAGAGGACCAGGCAGCTAAGCGCAAACTAGAGGCTTTTCATAGAAAAGTGGATGGCAGCCTAAGCTTGTGCAGCAACAAAGTCATACGAGATGGTAGATTACTGTGGGCACAAAAATGAAAACCAGAGTGCCTCACTGTTACCGTTCAGCTACTGCTCTTCTCCCACACTTCTTTTTTCTAGGCTGGAGAGCTCTGGCTCCCTTGCATACCTGTTTATAAAAATAGTGAAGTAATGGCTAGATGTGCAGCTGTGACAGCTTGTAGGACCTTAATTTGCTAAACTTCACATTCTAAAGAGATAATGGTGATTCCTGAAGCAGTCTGTCCCTTCTCAAAAAGGGGGAAATAGATTCAGACCATAGCAATATGGTCAGCCCTGGAACAGGCTGCCCAGAGATGTTGTGGAATCTCCTTGGAATCTCTGAAGATCTTCCAAACCCACCTGGATGTCACCCTGTGGCCCATGCTTTAGGTGTCCCTGCTTGAGCAGGGGGGTTGGACTAGATCATCTCTAGCAGTCCTATCCAACCTCAACCATTCTGTGATTCTCTGATTCCTTAAATGGGGTGCTTACATTTCCTTATGTCTTTTTTTCCCTGTTCACCCCCTTTTTTTCCCCCCTTAACCCTCATGCTATTCATTTCAGAGGCGACTGTTTCATGACAGGCATGCACTGTGTGCAGGCTGCTGCTAACAGCTCTGAGAAAAGAGGAGGATGTAATTTCTAGCGATGCCAGTTTGACATGCTAATGGATCGGATGGCAGATTCAGAGAGACAGGTTGGAATCCCTGACAAGATCAATGATATGAGAGGTTAATTAATGGTGCATGGCTCATTAAGAGTTAGGAGGGGCACCAGCTTGGCAGACAGTGGGATAGATTTGCTGAAAGAGCATCACAGCCAAAACTGGATGTACTGGATGTGTTCTTGCAGAAGCAAATTCTTTGGTAGTACTTCCTTATTAACTGTGTTTTCAGGGGATTTGCATGGGTAGAAATCGTGTGCGTGCACACATGCACTTCTGTGTTTATGTTTGTTCCATCTTTGGCTTCCTAAAGGTCTTAGAAAAGCTGTTTGTCTCCTGAGAGAAGACAACTTTGATGGTTCCTAAATAGCTAAGACAAAGTTGGGCCTTATGAGCACTTTGTCTTCTGTCCAGGAGGGCATTTAGTGCTTAAGATCATGCTTAATTTTTAGCATAGGAATAATCCCACTGGGATGAACCACATACCTAAACTCTTTGCTGGTCTGGATCAGGTTGTTCAGCTTTTTTCAAGATTGGGGTCATAATGAGCAAGACTCTTCACACTAATAGTGTCAATAGTGTCAAAATAGTGTTTGAACATGACGGTGTTTTTCATCTCATGCCTTTACAGAGGGCACAGTTTTGCCTTATTTTAGCAATGACATAAAGTCACCTGCTCATGGTTACGCATCAGGCCACTGGCAAATTTACAAGTAAAATTCCAGTCTCTTGAGCCACAGGCATGTTTCAGGAGTAGGTTCACATGGTCCTACCTGAAGATCCCTTATCACAGGTGTTTGGTGCCTACTTCACCACAGCTCTGACACCTTTGGCTCTACCATAGTAAAACTCACTATGCAAAGAATTATTTCTTGTCACTTCACCTCCATCTCCTGCTGGTAAGCTTACTGGATGGATACCTGAGCAGAAAGACCCTTCTTGCTCCAATCACTGAAAGGAGTAAATAAAGTCCTGTGACGCTGTTCCCACTCCTTTGTCCTGTGGGTATGGGCTTATTGTGAGAATCTGGGAGAATGAGAGGTGAAGTTTTCTTTGGATTTTCAGAAGGAAATAAATATGTTTTGAGCTTTCTTTCAGCTTATCTTGAAGGAAAGCCTAGAGTTTCTAGATCACGCTGCAGGGTGTGCAGGAGCAAAGGAGACATGCCCTATCCATACAAGTAGCTCCTGATAGCACTGTGTGCTCTTCATCCTGTTGTAAGAGTGTTGGTCAAGTGTTGTTGGATCTGAACTTCTTGCATTTCCATCTGTTGGTTGTGAGTCAATTCCATTAGTTCTGTGCATGGAGCCGGGTGCACACATGAAATCATTCGTAAGCAAAATTGGACTTCTTTCCCATGTATTCAGTTCATCCAGCCTAACAGCAATGTTAGGTATTGCTGAAAAGGTGGTGTCAGCTGCACAAGGCCAGTATCAGCAGCACGATTTTGTGCTAAAGGCAAAAGACTCTTCCAGCAAACACTCTCCAGACAAGCTTAACATATCGCAGAATCCTATATTTCAAACAGATGCTTCATTTTTAGACAGAAGCTAAGTCAAAATAGAACTGCTTGAAGCAAGTGTGCTGATACACATTTAATAAGAGCAGGGAGGCGAGCTCCTCATTTCTCCCTTATACATGAGGGCAATCTCCAGAAAATAGGTGTGTAATTCCTAATTAATCAAGAATTAAAATTAATGGGATAAAACGGTACATTAATGGGAAATATTCGGAAAGTATATTGTTCTTCATCAGTTTGCTGATTTTGTAATAAATATTGACTTGGCTGAAGAGCCACTGAATTATAGGTATGATTGATGATATTTCATCTTAGAAGTTCTGGTGCTGTAGTTTGCTACATATCTTTATAGGTTATCAAATGAAAGATAAACATGTCTGAACATCTGCCTTTTGACTGTTTCAGGAACACTTTGAAAATATATAGACTAAGTTTGCCCTCTACTGGCTCGCAAAATTACATCACTGACTTTATGACCAGCTAGAGAAATTATGTTCTTGTTATTCCCAAAGTTGTTTTCCATTACATGATATAACACATACACACTTCATCCTCAAGATTGTGTAATTTTACATGCAAGCTCTCCAGATCATCACCTTTGCTACATGAAGTGTTCTCTGAATTACTTTGTTAAAAACTGCTCCTCTTAAATATGACTGTCTACAATGCTAGCTTGGAATAGTGCTTTTTTTTTTTTCTTTTGGATGAAAAGTTTCTGAAATGGGAATAATTCTGAACATCAGGAATAAACGAAGGACTAATTGACAGGAGCCATTTGCATGAACAGATCCTCTCTCTTCCCTCTGACAGCTCGTATCTAGCAAGGGCGAGGGTCTCTGGCAAGTTGTATTTACAGCCAGGAAATTGCCCCAGAGAAGATGCAACTCCAGCCCCTTCTCTCCTAGTACAGGCTGCCTGTCATATATATTTAACTAACTTTTTTTAATGTGGATGGAGCAACTTGCAATTGAGGTATGGAACTATGCAGCATCCCATTTCTAACTGTGTAGTGAGATTTGGAGGATTTGTTTTGAACTTTTAATAATGGTAGCAAATTTATATATCTGCAACTGACTGTAGTTTGGCATCAGGTCTACATGGGTGATCCCTGAGATATAAGGTCAGAGCCATGAAAGCTAATTCTGCCTGTAATGAATCAAGAGGTATGTAAGGGTAGATGTTCATCTGATGTAAATCAGTTAAGCTCTTTGATGAGAACATAGTTGTGTTGACTTGGGGTGGCTGAGGATTTGTCTCATTTTTAGCGTCATTTCTCATTTGTCATTTTCCTCGTTTGGATGGGCTTGTAATGAAGGTTTGTTGGTTTCATTTGCCTCTTCAAAATTCTGTCCTTGTTCATCATTTGATCTGCTAGGTTATGATTTATTACTAGAAATGTTATGTCAAACGCATATTAGAAAAAAAATAGCCTCTGACTGGGCAGTGGTTGGTAGCTCTTTGGTCTGACCCTGTGTCTAGATTTGTTCTGCACCAAAAAAGCAACACTGAGCACAGGGGGCACTAGCATTGCTATCTGTGGCAATGTCAATCATGTGTTCCAAGCAGCTGATGACAATTAGTTAGGTTTGTTTGACAACTATCCTGTGGTCTTCCATGGAGCACCTAACACCAGCGTGCACCAGAAAGCCAGGCTGAGAGCTCTTGCATTGATCAAGCTCAGGTGCTTCTGCTATGAAGTTGTGTTTCTATAAGCTGGTATGCTGGAATGTTATAGTGGAAAGCCCTTAAACCAAGACAAATCAAGAAGCACAATCCTTGGCTTCCCCACAGCCCCAGAGAAATGGGAACAGCCTTTTCCATAAAGTAGGAAGACCAGAACTGGCAAGAGGATGAGGCACAGATACTTGCTTTTCTGATAATTTTCTCGATGTATACTGATGAGCAATAGTCTTCTGGGTCTCTGAGTCCAGCAGTGAAAATCTCAAGGGAACTGTACAAATCCACTACAAATAACCCTAGAGCATCTGTAGCTCACCTAAGTGTGAGACACACTGAAAGTACAAACAA
>NW_010576570.1:0-12225 GCF_000705375.1 Tinamus guttatus
GTCACCCCGAGCCTCATCCGAAAGGTAAGCGGAGCCCGCGGGGTTACACCGGGAACCTGCTGCGCTGCCTGGTCGCAGGGCTTTGGAAACACGGTCGCTGCTGCTTAACCAATGACTAGATCTAGCGAGATCTGCTTTACACAGACTTTATATTCTTTGCGGTTTCTTGCACATATTTAAGCATAAGAGGGCAGGAGCCTGTTGCAGCTCTGAGCGTTTCCAGGGGCAGTTTGTCCTGCAGTCCGAATCGCTCTCTTCCCTTCTGTCTCCCTGCTCAGCTCTTATCCGTGAAGGCGAAATCTGCCTGTCAAGGGATAATCTCCAGGGGACTCTATATAAAGAAACAGTAGTGTCAAAACAGTTCACTGCTTTTCTAAGGGGCTGAGTCAACCAGGAGAAACCTCCAAGGGATATTTACCTCAAAGAAAACAATTTTTTCCAGCTTAGGGATGAGTTTTATTCTAATTTTGAGTCCAGGTATGACCACTCTGTTTATTTTAGCAGAGTTATAGTTTGTTGCTAGTCTTTTTTTCTTTTAGAGAAGACATCCATAAGCCACAGAAACGCCAGCAATTCTATCTTCTGTTTTCAACATTCTGTTAGATTGAGAACTTAAAACATGTTGTTGTGCACTGTATGAAATCTGAGCCTGTGAATGACTTTCATACAGTAGTAAAACTCTTTTAAAATAATAATAAAAAATAAATAAATATTGTCCTAAGTGGATGTAACCACAAAAAGCAACTACCAGCAACAGTAAAAAATTGTTTTGCTTTGGAATAGAGCAACTGAAAGTGTAATTGATGACGCCTACACCTGAATATATGGTCTGCATAGCAGGGCAACTGTTTTATCTACTACCTAGTGTCCAGGTGCAGGGATGAAGCTGAGAGAATTTTCCAATGAGCTGAGATACAGTAAAAGGCCAGAAATGTTTCTCCTGCTTCCTCTGGAGATCCCGGAGGAGGAGCGCGGTCGCTCCATCTCCCTCTGAATGCTGGTGTTCCCTTCCAGTTCCATGAGGATGGCTTCCTTGTGCTGGAGCGTTTCTTCACCGCGGAGGAGTGTGACAGGATGAGGGATCGGATTCAGCGCGTTATAGCCGAGATGGAAGTGCCTCCGCACTGCCGCACCGAGTTCTCCACCAAGGAGAAGGAGCAGCTCCAGGCGCAGGTACTGCCATGGGCAAGGCAGCCCCAAGCTCTGGAGGAGCAAAGGGAAAAGGCAAATCCTGGGATGAGCTGATGGGAGACAATGTTTAGAACTAGCTACTCAGGGTGGAGGTGGTCACCCCACATAAGAGCATCACTGATGGTCTTGACAGAGGGTGAAATAGGAGAGGGCCGATGTCCTGCAGAGCTCTCGGGGCAGCTGTTGCTCCTGGCGGCTGCAGCAGCTTGCGGGGATAGTTGTACTGCGCTTGTTCCATGCACAGAGAACAAGTTACGTCCTAGGGCTGTAAGAGTGACAATCAGCAACAGAAAAACATGGGCAGCCCATGTGTGTGCAGTGTTCTTGCAAAGCGCCAAGAAACCTGGTGCTGTGGAAAGCAGTTGTAAGAGGGATTTATTGATTGTATTTTGTTTATGCGGCGGCTCAATGGGAACAAGATGCAGGTGAGTAACTCTCCAGTGGGTGCTTTGGGCATGTGTTTATAAGGATACTCTCTTTACTGGGCTCTTATCTCTGGCAGGGCAGCTCAGATTATTTCCTGAACAGTGGAGACAAGATTAGATTCTTTTTTGAGAAGGGTGTTTTGGATGAGAAAGGTACGTTCCAATGTAAATGATCCACAGTGGATGGAGGGAGGAGGGAGCTGAGGGGAGAGATGGGAGAGTTTCAGGTGCATGGACTATTCCTGCTTTGCATATCCTGTTAAACTCTTACTTTGTTTCTTAGGTAACTTTCTCATTCCAAAGGAGAAATCTATCAGCAAGATTGGCCATGGTATGTTTAAGCAGTGGTGGTTTGGGGGAGGGGGTAAAAAAAAAAGTATTCTCAGAAATGAGGTTTTCTCTAGACCTGCCCATGATGAATAACTTAGGCCATTGAGTTTAAAACTTTCTTGCTGCAGAACTGATTTCCTCCTTGTTCTGCTACTTCTCATCATGCTCCATCAGGGCTACTGCACGCAATATTGCAAAAAATCACCCCCTTTTTGGTGTTATGGCCACATAGTTCCTTTCTTTGCAACCTCAGGCTGGTTTAGACTGCGTTTCTGCATTAAGTTCTTCAACTCAATTTCCCTATGTGTCAGTTGGCTTTTTATCATATATTTCTATCACCATCTCTGCAATTTTCTCCATGTTGAGGGAACTGCAGAGATTTCTGGTATCAAAAGACCTCAAAGTTTTCAGTTAAATCCCTGTTCAGAAAGCAGTTTCTAGGAGGTTTTTCAGCATGCATAGTGCAAAATCACTGACATGCAAAAGTTTGGACTTCAGCCCCTGTAACTCTTACATAAGAGATTTGTCTAACATTTAGTGCCTAAAATTGGTCACATTCAGTACAGTTCAAACCATGTCTTCCATGACCTGTACAATGGTGTGTTGCCAAAACTGTTTTACCTTCTTTGGTGTCACCAACATAGTTTCTTTACTTTTCCAGGTGTCAGTTGATGACCTATTTCCTCATTCCCAGCTACTGAACATGCATTTTCATCCCTTTTCCTTTCAAACAATACATGGAAAACATGAGCAGGATTCAGTCCATCTCCAACCCCACGAACTTTGTCCAGATTTTACTCCAGTCGACTTAGAAAGTCAGTACTGAGAGTTCTCATTTCTGTGGTTTTCTCAGGAAAACAACATTCTTAAGCAAAAAAAATCACCTTCCCACAGCCCCCCTTCCAGTCTGCTACACTTGAGCTTTTCCTCAGAGGAAGTGAGAACAACCGCGGGCGCCTGCTGACTCAGCAGCAGAACCGTGCAAGGCTCCTCTTGACTTATTTTTCTGTAATTACTCTTTTTGGTTGAGTCCGACGTCTTCTCTTGCTCTGTAGCAGCCCCTCCTGGTATAGTGTCCTAGCTGCAAGTTTGATCATAGCTCTGAGTGAACCAGAATTTGAGGTGTTTGCCTTAAATTTTGGCCAGAGTTGGACTCCAGCGAGCCAGCGTGCACGAACGGTGCTGACCTGCAGCTTGTGGTTCTGTGCTTAACGGAACCAAAGAGGATGTCTTTATTTTTTAAGAATAAATTCAGATAGTACTGCTCTTCTGGGTCATGTATAGTATCCATCATGTTCCAAATTGTGCATAATATTTAATCCCATGATACTTGAATCTTTTTCACTCTTAGCTATACAGTATTTTTTTAATATATATCTGCAATTTGCAGCCACTGAATTTTTGATCTCTAAGGAAGAACTGCAAGCATCACATCACCTTAGACATGTTGACAAGCCATGTATATGACAAATCCATTATTGGGAGAAAGTTTCTGGTTGCAATTTCTGTTGCTTGGCTGGAGTCTTCAGCAGCCCATCATAGACAGCATCCCGGTTCTCTTCTGCTACAGAAATTTTCAGCTTGAGTCTTTTCTTTTGCCTTAGCTTTACACGCTTACGATCCGGTCTTCAAGCAAATCACTCACTCCTCCAAGGTGCAGGTAAGATGCTACTGTTCTCTAGAACTGCCTGGAAAAAATAAATTATGGAATTGTTAATTTTGAATATTCTGGACTCCTAAGTAGAATCATTTTTGCCCATAAAAGGAAATTAAATATTTTCTAAGAATAATGCAGAAGTCATTTTTTCAGTTTTTTTTCCCAATGTGTTGTGTTTTTAAGGAACTGGGAAGAAAACTAGGCCTTGAGAGTCCAGTAATTGTGCAAAGCATGTATATCTTCAAGGTACAGTAATTCAAGTCTCCTTATTACTCAGTAAGACACTGTTCTATATGGGAAGCTGTGAAACTATTCTCTTCACAGACCTTCTTTCTTATTCTTGCAGCAACCTGGCATTGGTGGTGAAGGTGAGATTCATATAATCCCTGTACTACACTGCTGGTTATATTCCATCAGGAAAGGGGGCCAGAATCAGAATGAGACCTGAGGGTGTTTTTTTATGTCCTGAGTCTTGTTAAGGATTATAGGAAAAGGCATCCGATTTCCAGAAATACTTGTATATCCCGTGTGACATAATGAAATGACTAAATTTACATTTGCAGGAGGTTCAAACGTGGTATTTAAATGTATGGCTTAAAGAGAGTGCTAGATGGATGGAAAGGCAAGGTCAAGAAGACAAGCGCGCAGCCCTCCTGGCGTTTTGAGTTCTGCAGGCTTCCAAAGACACATCCAGTGTGTCTCGTTTCAGTGACTCCACACCAGGATGCCACGTTCCTGTACACAGAGCCCCTGGGCAGAGTCCTGGGCTTCTGGATTGCACTGGAGGATGCCACGCTGGAGAACGGCTGCTTATGGTTCATTCCTGGCTCTCACACCAGTAAGATTTATGCCGTTTTGGTGTATGCTGTGACACGTGCTCTCCTTTTACACTGAGCAGCGGACAGCAACGTGGATTGTATTGTGTTCTCAGCATCGTACAGTGCCTGCAGAAGCTGTTTTTTCTCCAAGTTGCATTCCCTTTGTAAAAATTCCACTTTTGTTGCCCTGAGCTACGTCTAGTAACATTTTTATCCCTGACAGTGATACTCGAGGGGACTAAAAGTCCTCTTCCCTGATGACTGTCAAATACAGGTCAGAAGGACGTTAAGCAAGAAAGCCTCCAGATCCTACATGAGGGTCACCTGGACCGCACTGAAGCAACTGGGGAACAGTGGCTCAGAGGAACACGCAGACTGAACCAAATCAAAACCAACTCGTGTAGTATCTGTTGTGACTGATGGAAGATGCCCTATACTTCTAACCACTATTGGGTTATTAGCACAGTTTTGAGTTTATTTCACTACCTATAGGGCATGTTCTTTAACTTCAAACTGTTGCTCATCTAAGCTTTTACTCAGACTAACCATAATGCTCTTAATTTTTTAAGACACAAACATATTATGGAGTCAACAAATTTTGCACTCATATTTCAATTTATGCTGTTCTAGAAAAGAGAAACAGACCAAAGGTTGGCTTTGCATAAGTGCACAACTATGTGTGTTCCTTGAGACCTGTGTTGCAATGCCCAGAAAGAGCCAGGAAGCCAAACAAAAGGCAGCTGCATCACTTCTTCCACAGCTGGAAAATCCTAAATCCTTAATGAAAAGCTTAATGAAAAACAAAGCTATGGTTTATTCCAATCAGTGCCAAGAGAAATCACAGATGTTCTGCAGCTGTGTATGATCTAGTTGGCTGTTAAACCTCTGTGCATGTTTTTGTTCTGTGGATTTGCAGGTGGAATTACCCGGAGAATGGTCCGTGCCTCACCAGGCACCTCAACGTGTGTAGAGTTTATAGGGTCAGAGCCAACGTATGAAGACAACAGATTCATACCTGTGCCTATAAGCAAAGGTAAAAAGAACACCCCAAAACAAGACCCTGCTTAAATTTTCCTTATGTTGATTGTCATTTTTAAGGGTAATTCTGAATTTTTGGTACACAAAAACACAACAGACTTTCTGCAAACAGGTGGACTTATTCTTATCCATGGTGAAGTTGTCCATAAGAGTGAGTTGAACACGTCCGAGCTTTCTCGCCATGCCTTCACCTTCCATGTGATGGAAGCCAAAGACACCAGCTGGAGCAAAGAGAACTGGTAAGGCCGCCTTTATAACAGGCACCTAAGGAGCTTTTTCAATGCAATAACCAAGATGAGTCTTGTTTTCTTGCATGCCATTGGCAGCTCTATGCTGTTGGTACACGCAGGAAGCTGTTCTCTGTATTTGGTTGAGCTATGCTGGCCACAGCTTTGCTTAAATATATGCTGAGGAGCTTCATAGTATGGTCTCCAAGCATGAACACGAAGTTTTCTCTCCATCAGACCAATTGCAGTATTAGGCCTAAGATTTTCTAGTTCAGGAGCAAGTACCAGCTCCCTAGTGCCCCCAGCTCCTCCTCAGGAGAGGTGAGAAGTGTCTCCACCAATGGCACTCCCTAATACTGTACAACTGAATCTGCTTGATTTCAACCCATGATAAACAAAGTTGCAATACTTGCCTGTCGTTCTGCAATCAGTTCTCTTGGGAACAGAACAAAACTTAATAAAATGGAATGAGAAATGAGAAACATGTCCCTTAAAAGCTTTTATTAGCTTTATTTTTTTAAGTTGTCAAACTTGACATTTTTAATGATTTATTGGGATCATATGCAGTAAGCATATATGAGACAGGAGCATGCTTAAAATCCATAATGTGTTTTTGTCTCAGAAAAGTATGCAATCAGAAAAGTTGCATGCCTTGGGGTGCCTTCCAATTTAAGCAATTTGCACTGGATAAACAACTGAGTGCTGGGAAGACAGAACTACTGAGTTTGTAAAGCTCAAACTAAAGAGTCCTAAATGTTTGGCCTAAATGGATCAGATTTTGCTCCAGGAGTTAAAAATGCTCCTTTGGGCACAGTTAGTTTCTGTCAGTCGTATCTCAGTAGTGATTTCTCATTGGAACTGGAATGACTTCTGAAGTTTTGTTTTTAACTCTTCTTTACTTTGCAGGCTCCAGCCAACTCCTGAACTGCCTTTTCCATCACTCTATACCTGAAATTAGTGTTTGGCTTCTGCAGTCAAATAGTTGATTGATATTCCTTTCTGATTCCTTTCTGTTTCTGCTCCCTTTGAATAGAACTTTCCTTAGATCAGATCCTGCCTTTGCTCAGGAGGAGGCATCTTCACACAGCAGAATATGTTGCTTTAGACGAGCTGTCTACTACAGCACGAGCCCTCCTAGCACCTACGTGGGGCTCCCAGTGCTTTAGGTGAGGGAACAGACCTGTAAAGACCTTTGCACCTTGACTGTGGGACCAATTAAGAAGTAATTCTTCAGGATGCTTAGTATTGTCTTCTACTTTTGTCAAGAGCTTATGTCTTGTGTATTTACTCAGTCAGTTTTATCCCAGCAACACAGGTGAATCTGTCTCGTGAAGAAAGCTGACTTTTAGCCAACCTGTCTGGCTGCTCAACTAATACTAATTAAAAATGATGCTATTGTGGGCAAAATGAAGCAGGAAGTCCACTTGTGTGATCAATCTTCTGACTATTGGCAAATTACAGTTGAGTGTTTGATCTGTAGGTTTAACTCTTGGTAATTAATATATTACAGATCTTAAGGATTCATGCTGAAGTTATGAAGACAAAAATTCAGACCACTAACATTTAAATAAATAAATAAGCAGAAACTGTCCTTTTTCTATTCATTTATATAATTTTTAAGGAGACATAATTGAACAAAGATGTCATTTCTCTATCGAACAAACCATGGAAACTTCTTTGGAAATGTGTTCTAGGTGACCCTAAGGTTGGATTAGATGATCTCCAGAGGATCCTTTCAACCTCAACCTTTCTGTGACCCTTCTCCCAGTGTCCTAGGCCAGAGCAAAGATACGTGATACATGCACAAGAAATACTAGCCCCCGAATTCCAACAAAAACGTCAAACAACAAAAAAGTAATCTGGAGTTGCGTCCTCCAGCAAATTTCTGTGGCCAGCCAAGCTAATGAGGAAAAAGGCAGAAGGCAGGAGATGAGGTACTTCATCTCCTAAATAATATATTTTTTTCTTTCACTTTTTTGAGTGCCTAGTATCAATTGAATATTTTGCAACCATGCTGTTGAAGAATGAGGAAAACACAAAATACAGTCTTTGGAAGAAAGAAAAGGGATAAGAAGAAAAAGGTGAAGGCAACACCTTGTTTTTGATGGAGACTGAGGTAGTAAGAAACCTGTATCCAAATGTAGATCAAGGCAGCAGAATGGCTGAGCAGCAGTCATAACAGTTGATGAGTAATTAACTTTTATGGCTGAGCTGTTTGAAAAGCAGTCAATTCACATCTTGTGGATTTTAGTTCAACTCTTAATGTCAAGGAATGCCCTGCCAAGGTGGTCTAGGACTAATCTTTACATTTAAACCTATTTTTTTTCCTTAAACATTTTGGATACAGGCTGATCCAGATTTCTCTTTGCCTAGCAGTCAAAATCTGCATAAATGTAGTCTCAAATGGATTAAGGAGATTACTTTATTTCCTTTTCTAGGCATACATTTTAATTTTTAAAAGTTTGATGTAAAAAAACAATCTCATAAGCAGAATAAAATTCTAAATTTTGCAAGTTATTTTTAGAAGTGATATAAAAATAGACCAGTCCTGCCAGTGCTCAGTTAGATGAATTTTGCTCTGCTGATGGCAGAATGGACTTGAATATATTCGCTTATTTCCTATAGTATACTCCCTGCCAAAGTAAGCTGGTTTGGGAGCAAGGGTCCAGTTCTCACAGACTCATTCTTTTGAAAAGTATATTGCTTGCCTCTGGCATTTGCCTAACATGAAACAGTCAAGTTTGTTCAGGGTAAGAAATTTTCCTTTTGTCCTTTGCTGGGCAATGCAGAATAGGTCATGATGACAAGGAATTTTTCATAATCTTAAATTACTGTAATAGGTTTGAGGAAGCTGCATACGGGCAACTGCAGTAATGGTGAGTGCCAAGTTTCTGCTGGTACCAAGTTTTGGTTGCTGTCCTTTCCTGCCTTTTCTAGAGTTTGTTTGAAAGCTATGAGCCGCAGGAGAGGAGAGTGACTAACTTGGCTATTTTATGACTTCAGTAGGGTATAAATCATTGCTCTGAACTTGAAGACTCATGATGCAAAAACAATTTTCCTTATCTTCCCCCTGGAGTAGTTAATCTTCTAGAATAGCGCCTCTCTGCTGAGTAATGTTTGTTCTCTGATTTTATGTACCCCCTGCCACTTACAAAAAACTCCTACTGCAAGTGTATAAAAAAAAACCCCAAAACAAAAGCTTAAGCTGAATTTGCTAGATTTATGGTTATGGAAGAAGGGAAATTTTTAGGAACAATTCCTGAGCCTAGTTTCCTAGCATGAGTATCTGGAAAAATCTATTTTTGAAGTCCTCAAAAGTCACACCCAGGCAAGGAGCTTGGGCAATGCTGCCTCTCAGCTATTCAAGCCCTGGTTTGTGCCAGGCACAAGTGCAACCTATAATTGTTTCTGGGGCCAGTTTTGTCATCTCTCTTTTCAGGCTCATTTTACCCTTGGTCTTATTTTCATCCATAAGATACATCTTTTGGTTAGGGCTATATGACAGGATTGTTTAAGGTATCTTGTATTTGCAGTGAAACTTTCCCCAAAGTCTGCTGTCATCCCTCTATATGATTAAGTAGTGTCAGAAATTAATTCCATTCTTCAAACGGGAATTATTGAATGCAAATTAATGCTTAGGCTTCTCCCAGGAAAATGAAAGGGGCAGGGAAGATATGAACTAACATGTTGCTCTAACATTGGCAAAAAGTGATTTATACAGAGACAAGAGGAGTTCACTTGTGCAGTACTAGATGGACAGTGGGACTCAGTGCAGTGGAATGAATTTTATAAACTGGCTCTGATGTCCTATAGAGGTAGCAAAATAGGGGAGGTTTGAATATTTTTTCCTCTAATTGACTTACCTCTTTTTCTTTTATTCCCTATGGCCACCAAAAGGAGACTTGGAGATAGTGTTTGTGGTTTACTAATAAAATTGTTTGTGTTCCTGTGAGAAGATAAACCAACCCCTTTTTTTATACAGGAGGGGGCAGGGGGAGAAACAGGAGACCAAAACAAAGTCTTTATTTTTAAATAGTGTTTTTTCCATTTGTTTAACAATTTTACCTGCTGTACCAAACACAATATTTAGATAGTCTTTGAACTCTCAATACAGTGCACATTCTATTCCCATTTTTCACTAAAAAGGGAGAAACCTTTGTTTCTGGAAATGCTTCTAAGCCATTAACATTATTTGGAGGTAGAGAGGCAACAACAGGTTATCTATTTGCGTCGTATAAGCTTCCAAAAGAGAAACTAAGCTCACAGACCCCAGAATCCAGGCATAACTGGAGTTCAGATTCACACTGCTGTCAAAGATGAGAATTAGAGCCACAGCAATGATCTGAGCAAAAATAGCCATCATTGTCCCTTCAAAGGTCTTCTTTGTTCCTGGCCATTTGATTTCCCCCATTGTGCTGCCCAAAACTGAAGCCATAGTGTCTCCTACCCCTACTGCCAGCACCCCAGAGTAGGGGACCAGAGCTCCTGCCCCAGACAAGGTACCTTTAGGAGCACAAGGTCTTGGAAACAACCACACTGGAAGGGACATGCCAAGAAGAAGATAAATATGAGTCAAGATTAGAGGTCCACTGTCTCTTTCATCCAAGAAGAGAGACAGCAAATGCCTAAGGGTTTGGCCAAAGGGTTTGATCCTGAAATACCGAATGTATTCCAGGAAGATAAACACTGCCAGACACAACACTGCAGCAACGTAGAGAAGCTGGCGGTCGTAGATCAGCCCAGGGACGTAAGTAGCTACCACAATGAAATGGAAACATTTCCTGGTTATGGTTGAAGCCTGGTGTTTCTTAGACTCAGATGATCTTTTAGCATTCTGGTAGAAAACCACGGCGCATGCTGAAGCAGCCAACATGGTCCAATACACAAGGAGGTAAACTCTTGTCTGCGTCTGAAATAGAAACTGGAGTAGCCAGAACAAAGGATTCCTCTGGATCAGCCGGTAAAGCCAAGGCATGATGACCCCTAGGCCTAACACAGCTGTCATCATGTGGAAGAACATGGAGGAGATCCAGGTACCCGAATCCATGAAAAGGAAGAGAACAGTGAAAATAATCCCAAGCAGAACAACTCCGACAACTGTCACCAGAAGGAAAAAGTCTATGGGGTCACCTCTGCTCTCCACTACGTTCAGTGAACGCTTAATGAGCTGATTGAGCACAAAACTTATACCCTCAATAACTAATAACGCTTCTCCAGGAGTAAAACATCGAGGCAACAAGTAGAGCAAGATCATACTGAGGTAGACAAAAATTAGCAGCACTTCTAGGACCTCTATCACTTCTGAAACTGTCAAAGAGTGCTTCATGGTATAGATTATTATACTGCCAGCAATGCCAGTAAGTATGCAAGTGTTGGTTGGCACAGGTTTTGTGATGCCAACTGCTATTACAGACAGAAAGAGAGCAACCAGCATGCCAGTGGAGGCTACAACTATGCCAAAACGTTCGAAGAATACAATGCCAGCAGACTTGCATCTCTCCTTCATCACTATCCCCAACAAGGGGACGACCATGCTAGCTGGGAGGAGGCCACTGTTGGCTGTTGTACGGAACTGGAACACAGCTCCACCCAGCTGGAGCAGACGGTCCCACTTGAATTGGACATAGAAAGCCTGGACAGCAAGAGCGATAGCACACCAGGAATGTCGGTCCCACACCACCGTGTGCACACACAGAACAGCGATGAACACAATCAGGGATTCCACCAGCAAGGGCTTGTTTAACATGATTCCAGCGTGACGTGGCTCAAGCTTTCAAAAATCTTTCTCACGAGTCCCAAATATTCTCAACAGTGCTCCATCAGTAAGAATTCCCTTTCATCCTACTGCAATTCCTATTAAAAAAAGAACAGACAATTAAAGCAACTACTGGAAAGGCTAAAGCTTCCACACAGCTGTGTTGTTCTTAAGCCCAGTTGAAACTGATAGCTGTGGGCAAGCTATCAATGGCAACACATAGCCCAAGGAAAAAATAAAATCAAATAGATGAGGGATCAGCCAACATTTTTATTCCAATTTAAGAATCAGAAAAGTCAGTCTGCAATGATAGAAATGAAACACTTGGTACTGTGGTTTTTGTTTCAGTGTCTTGGAATAGAAATATGAAGCTAACAAACCATAAATATGCCCAGAGGATTTGGTGAGGTATTGTAGCAATGCACATTTGAAATGCAATGAATTTAAAATACTCTAGGGGTAGTTTTAGGACCTAGCATCATATGGTGTTTTTGCTGTAGTTCTGAAGCATTTTCCTCCTTCAAGATATATTTCCCCTCCCACTGCTTGGAAAGGAAAAAAAAAAGCTCTCCCTCCACTATTGATGTTATGATTCAATAGGTCAGTTACTACTGCAGCTGTTTTATGTCTTTAAAATGCAGTGTTTACACAGAAGTAAGAATGGAAATATTGTAATTAAATAGTTTAGCTCATCTAATTTTGACCAATGCCACAACTGTCAAGATAAGCTGAGAGCTGAGCTCAGAAAAAAATCCAATAATGGGAGCTCCTCTCGCCTATAGCC
>NW_010576574.1:0-13696 GCF_000705375.1 Tinamus guttatus
TCCAATATAATTTACAGCAGCCAAAATAATGTGCTGCTCTTGGTTATCACAGCTATGAACAGCCAAGGTAGACACTATGACAGCTGGGAAGCCCTGCACAATACAGAAGCTGTAGCCTTGTCTTCCCTGCTCTCAGGCTTGTGGGTCACTCAAAAGCGCCCAGGAGGTCCTAGTGAGGATGATAACCTGATCCGAGCATTGAGGACAACTCCCTCAGCTCATCAGGCGGCTGAGAAGCCAAGGAGCAGTGGGGCTCTGCTGGGCCACCCTTATCAACAAGGAAGAACTGGTTGAAGACGTGAAAGTCCCGTTGCAGTGACTGCAAGGTGGCCAAATTCAAGAATCTGCAAGGAGGGAGCAGGGCCAAAAGCAGGATCGCAATTCTCGGCTTCAGGCAAGCAGACTTCATCCTGCTCATAGACCTGCTTGGAAGAATCCCATGGGTTATGGCCCTGGAAGGAAGAGGGGTCCAAGAGAGCTGGCTGATCTTCAAGGATCACCTTCTCCAAGCTCAAGACTGGTTCAACTCAGCCAGCAAATTTGGACCAGAATAAAACTGATGTCTTGAAATCAGCCCAAATATATTTTGCCTACCAACTGAATGGAACACGCTAAAACCTTCTGAAATTCCAGCATGGGATTTCTTTAGAAATTAATGAATGGTTTGGTTGCAGAACTGGGGACACATCAGAAAATGTGGAACACATGCATCAGTGGTGCAGGATGAGCCGGTGGCTCTACTACATTTTCTCTTTTCAAAAAAGAAAAAGCTCTTAAATGATCAAAAAATTTTGTACAACGCATGTCCACATGTCATCATTATAACAGTAACTACCCAGAGGCTTCAAACCCCCACACAGACCTCACCAGGAACTGTTCTTTTCCATGCAGGGCCTCTCTCCGTTGCTTCCCTGCCTTCAAGAGAAGCAAGAGCTGCACATCGGGGGGGGAAGGGCGTTTGACCAAATTACCTTATTTATTCATGGCCCTTTCTGAATAGCAACGATAATAAGAAACCCTGTGGGGGTAACGCAACTAATTTGCGCGCGGAGCTGCAAAGGGGCCATTTGCAAGCTAATCGCCCCCACCTCCCCGCCGCAATATGCCGCGCAGACGGGGCGGCCGCGCGCCGGCGCCGCGGGCGTTTTTGTCCGCGAACGGCTGCCCGGCAAGAGGCGGTTGCAACGTTTTCGGGGCACACAATGGGCTTGCTCAAGTGTGCGACTATCTCGGCCATCGCGGAAGGCAGCTCTCCCGCCCACTCCGGGCGGCGAAGGTTTGTTCTGCCCGCGTCCAGCTGCCGTGTCCTGACAGCAAAATGCCGGGGCCATGTGCAGGACAAAACGTTTCTTTTGCCTTATTGCTCCTGCCAGCTCGGGAGGACGCAGCGAGGAGCGGCAGCATATGGGCCTCAAGGGAATTTCAGGCATTTAACAAACATTATATTCTCCATAACAAAACAGCAATATTTGGGTACTTAGGTCACTCATGTAACTAAATTAAATTCCCCAGGCAGTGTGGGCCGGGATGCTAATTGGCTTGCCCCATGGCTTTTCTCCCAGGAAACAGATTGGCCCATTTTTCAGGCTCCTGGCTGTTAACTGACTAACGCAGGGAAGCCCGGCAGGGCTGACCACATCGTTTGGTAAATGCAGACCCCACTCGTTCAGGAGGACAAGCGAGAGGCGAGGTGGCTTCGGCACACGGGCTGGTGCTGGGTCAAGCCCAACTCGTTTCTCATTTCTTTGTGTCGGGACGGCAAGGGAAGGTTTAGCGCAGCTTTGGCCGCTCCGCTGGGATGCCGTGCTCTCTGAACGCCCAGATCTCCTTTGGGAAGGGCTTCCCTCACGGATGTAGAAGGCCACCCAGCACCTCTAATAAGCAGGAGGCTGCAGATCCAACTCTCTGGCTCTTTGGTCCTTAAGCCAGGCAACCTCTGCTACCTTTGGGCAAGTCCTTTTGAGCTTGCTTTGGCTGGGCTTTGCTTCCCTCATGGGCCAGAGAGAACAGCTCTAGGGGCAGGCGGCAGCTGCTGGTGGCCAGAGCAAACCACTCAACAAAGTTATGCTCAGAAAATTCCATGTACAGGCCCCTTCAGGCTATTTCAATTACCCTTCTGCAACTGATGAGCTTTCTGAGTTCACTAGCTAAGACAAAAAAATAATGCTTATAAATTGAGAGTTATCCTAAAGTTTTCAGGCCTTGATTTAGTTTGCTTGTCCAAGGAAGACAATATTCCTTCTCCAATATTAGAAATACTAGACAATATTCCTTCTCCAGCTCCTGAGGCATAAATGATTGAAGGTCGACACTGGGCTGTCACTGTATTTAGTCATGAGCAGTTGGCCCGGGTTACAAAAACAAACAAACAAAACCCCTGAAAAGACTCCCTTTCTTTCAAGGTGCATTATGTTTACTTTGCAACTAAATTTTTGGCATCTCCTAATAAACGAGAGATTCATTGTTTGTCAGAGGAAAAGCGAAATTCTGGATCATTCCCCCTTGGGAGGCTCTAAGCATTCGTCACTGATGAGCAGGGTCATGCAAAACCACACGGAGCAGCAGCAGCGGACACGCAGTGACCTCCTCTCCAAGAAATACGGGGACAAGGAGGGACCCCGAGGATGGCTGGCAGGCCCTCAGGGGAGGCCTTCATCTAAGAAGGGAAAAATACAGCACCCAAATTGAACGCAGACATTTAAACTGAATGTAACTCTCTAGATACAATGCTGCACTTTTTTTTTTAAGCTACTCTAAATTAAAGTCAGTGTTTCTCTGATGTTTTCCTCTGCAACACTGATCAGCAGCCAAGATAAATACGATGACAGCAGCTGTGGACAGCTATTTAAGTCTCCTTCCTCAAAGCTTAATTAAGGTCAGAGCTAAGAGTGTTAAAAGTTAAAAAGCCAAAGTCTGGCAGACACGACAGCTTCACAGAGCAAACCCATAAGGCTGCGTCTCAGTCTTTGGTCTCTTCAGCTCCTCTCATTCCTCAAGCTGAACAAAGGCTGTGCTGCCACAGCCTGGGCCCACTGTGCACAAAATGTTTTCTAAAGCCATGTGCTTTTTTCCCCACCTTCTCATGAAACCAGGAAAACAACCTATTTGTGAAGTGCAAAATACATGGAGAACATAGAAAATAAAAATGGGAGTTTTCCTGAGTTAGATGATACTTCTCTGTGTCCTGCCTGCGTGAGTGAGGACATGGTAGTGGGAACTGTCCCACAGCAGGGTTGGTGTAACTGGTAGGGTTGTAGCAGCAGACATTTGGTTTCCAAATCTGCTCCTCAAGGCCATTCTGCCAGCCTTTGCACCTCGTTGGGCGTATATCCACATGTGCACAATGCCACATGTATCCTTGCTGGGAGCAAGGGCAATTCCATTAAATTCAGAAGCTTTTTTTCAAAAATCTCAGTCATTCACCGAATTTCACCATCAGCCGAGGCTTCAAGCGATTCCTTCTGGATTGACTAGCTGCAACGGGGCAGAAGTGCAAGGAAAAATAAACCCACATATCAGATGATGCTTAAGTACTAGTGGGACATGGTAGTGCTGTTTCCCCAGAATGCCTAAATTCAGAGCAACTCAAGTGCAATGCACACCAGGGTCCTACCTGCTGCCCTACTAGTAAAGGGCTTGAAAATCTTATTGTATTTTTTCCCTCGTGTTTTTTTTTTTTTCCCCAAAGAGTTAACTGTTTTGCATATTAACACATATGTGCAGGTATTTCCCTGCCTAGAAAAGCAATAACAACAATTTTACATCTTTTCTTTGAAAGAAGAATCAATTCAAGTTTTACTGCCACTGTCCAAGGCACAGGTCAAACACAGAGGTGGGGGACAAAATTTAGAAATGGTCCTCTCATGTCATTCCAGACAACAGGCACTCACCTCAATATAACTGACTAACAACTAGGCCATTTCCATTCATATTTCTAGTTGGTGTAACCTATTTAAGACATGGACGCATAATATAGGTCAATTATGTAGGTCATGAAAAATTTCTGGAGAACTTCAGCCTGTAGGGCACCTAAAACACCACGTTGAGGCAGCATTTGCAAAGTTACAGCTCATTCCTGTGGCTGGCTTGCAGAGCCCAGGCAGCACCAAGAAGTCCTCCTTGGCTTTCCTTATTCTGTGGTGCCACAGCCGCAAATGAAAATATCAAAGGCATCCTCCAGGAGAGACCCTCCAAGAGGCAGTCACAAAACATGGTGGAGCTCATCTACTAACACCTGTTGAGCCCTGTTATGGGCAGCCTGCAGAGCGAGCACAGAATATCCGCACACTTGGTACAATCCAGGAGTATGTCAGTTTCAAATTTATTGCTAGGCAATATTTCTGGTTTGGAAAAATAAAAAATAAAAAGAATTCTAGAAGACAAAAAGACGTAACTTCAGACCATTAAAACTGAGTTCCTGGAATGCTACCTACTTCGTGTGTTTCCAAATTGGCTCCAAAATCTTTAAACGAAGTATCTCAGCCCGTTACTCTTTCATAACTTTGATGTGTAATAATATTAATGATAATAGGTTTGTGAAGAGCATCTGGGATCCAGGACACTGCTGGGGGACTAAGCCACCTAGCAAGAGCAGCTGCTAGTACAGCAACAGGAGCTCTCAGACAGATGCTCAAAGTCATCCACGTGCAACTATGTTTACCTGATGCAGCCATGTGCCAAAAGAAATGCTCCGAGGTACATTACCTTTTTATTTTTTTAATGCAGGTATTGTAACTGCAGGCAATCTGGTTAACTCCATCATTGGCCGCACATCAGGCTGCTTCAATTTCTGCGTGCCCCTGCAATACTGTGAGGAAATAAAGCACATCACATAATTTGGCATGTTTATAAGCCATTACCTAGCTTGCACAACACATCACACCCATCGTGTTCAGTGCATGGACCCAAACCCTGGTCTGATGCTGGCAGCTACAACAGTATCTTCTTACTGTTTGCAATAGTCACGACTTCAATTGCTGACACAACCTTTTCCTTTATACAGTTTCTCAGACTGGTGCAATTTACATTTGAGCTCTGTTTACTAATGCTCATCTAGAAACACTTTGCTCATCTAGAAACTCCTCTGAAACACATTGGTCCTCCCAACACTGGAGCAACAAGGATCATTCCTCAAGTAACTAGTTCTAAATAAATTACATTCTGACATATGTTATATATGTATACACTTATTTATATCTATAAAAATACATATTTTGTGTATATATAATGTAAAACATGCTGAGTCCTCAATGTAAACTTGCAGACACTTAATGCAATACAGAGACATTATATTAGGAAAGGGGGCCCCAAACCTCAGACTACCTCAGATTAGCTGAGCTAATCCTAGGAAGGCGCACAGGGCTGTGTACACCACAAAAACAAATGCAAACCCTTTTAAATCATCCAAAACGTTTAAAAATATCATAGTTTTTAGTAAATATCCATAGTAAAATATCCAGGAGCCCCAGACAGGACAAGTTTGGGGGCTTCTTTCCTCTTTTTTTTTTTGGTCCAAAAACATACTAAGGACTGTTCTCTGTGCACATATATTATGTTTTGTGGGAGAAAATGAGTACTACTCTTTCGTTGTTGCTGTTGTTGTTTAAAGAGTCTCTCACACTATCTGCAGCGCAGCTAAACGTCCCCCGAGCCAGCGAGCACACTCATATATATAAGGGCCTTCAAATATCAGCTATATGGGACTGGTTTGCACTATCCCGGTCAAATGCTGCTCCCTGCCGGCCCAGCCCGCTACTCCCCTTGCGCAATCCTCTCCCGCTTCGGCTGCAAACGCAACAAAATAAATAAATAAATAGATGATAATAATAACAAAACTCCTGTCTCGCGGAAGAGCCGCATTTGCCCTGAGAACGAGACCGCGTTTTGGGGAGGGGATTTCCTTGCAGGGCGGCCCCGCAGGGCAGCGGCCGGCGCGGCGGCGGCGGGAGCCCCGCGTCCCCAAGGGCGTCACCGGCCCCGTCCTGCTGTCACTGTCTGCTGCCATGGCCGGAGGACGGGGGGTCCCGCTGGCCCTGCTAGCCCTGCTGGCCCTGCAGGTCACGGGGGCTGTGAAGGGTGAGTGGGGGCAGGTGGACGTGGGGCTGAGCGTTGGGGGCGGATGTGGGGCACGGTGTGGGCATGGCATAGGGGCACCAGTGCAGGGTTGGGACATGGATCCCCCCCTTTCCCTCGTACGCCCCACAAGGGCCCCATGGCGCATGACCGTGGGCATCCCGTTGTGGTGGCTTTGAGGTCCTCCCCCAAGGTGGGGGACACGACGACCCCTGTCATCTCCACCCTGTCCCACAGCAAGTCTGGGATGGGCCACATCTCTGTGTCCCCTCAGCCGGGCCTATCACTGACCCTGGCCTCAGGGAACCTCGCAAGGCCCCATGGGCACCCCCTCGTGTCTATCCCTTCCCAGCGAGGAACGTGATGCTCCAGGTTGACCTATACCAGCGGGCAGAGACGCTGCAGCAGGAGGGCGGGCAGTACGTGTTCAGCTTCGATGGGGACGAGATGTTCCACGTGGATCTGCAGAAGATGGAGACCGTGTGGCGCCTCCCGGAGTTCGGGCAATTCACCAGCTTCAAGGCCAAGGCGGCCGTGCAGCACTTGGCCGCAGAAAAGCAGCACATGGAGCTCCTCATGCTGAGAGCCAACCACTCCCAGGGGATGATGGGTAACAATCCTGGTGCGGGGTACCCTGTGGATGGTGTCCTGGGGTTGTGGGGCTCACAGGGCCTTCTCTATGGGCAGGAGCCCCAGGTACTTGGGGTTGTATTGACCTCAGGGGTGGGGCATGAGAGGACCTAACACGTCCTCTCTGACTCCCCAGAGCCACCTGAGGTCATAGGATAGATATGTTCCTCCAGAGCTGTTAGGAAGACGATGTGCAGTGGTGCCCAGCCGTGGAGACAACTCCTTGGTAGGACAAGCAAGGTGGGGGAAAGGGATTTTGTTGCTAGGTGAGGATAGATAGGTTCCTGCAGAGCTTTTAGGAAGATGATGTGCAGTGGCATCGATGCCCAGCCATGGAGACAACTCCGTGGTAGGACAAGCAACGTGGGGGAAAGGGATTTTGTTGCTAGGTTTGGAAAGGAGCCATAGGATTGCATTCACATCCCAGGGTTTTGAATGCAATAGTCTGCTTTGTCCTAGTGGAATAAATTTAAGCACCTGACTGCAAATTTCCCTGGAGTAATCAAGATAGATTTGGGCAATGAAAACGGTGGCTGATGGCCATCTTATTCTAGATACTGAAGGAGCTGCAGGCAGAAACTCTCCTCCTTTGCAAGCTGTGGTCTGTCACTCCCTGTGAGTAAGCCTTGCTCCCTGGCTGTGGTGCAGGGGCTGCGCACATTCTGTCACTGTCGTGCCAAGCCTTCTTATCACATCTCCAGCACAGGTAATAAATCAACTAGCACGTAAGTGTTTACATAGTGCTCAAGTTTACTGCTGAGCCTTCATCAAACAGCCAGTGTGCTCTTAGATCCGTCTTTTCAGAATGCCTTTTGCAGGTTTAGGGAGAAAAACATGTCTTTCTTTTCTGCTGGTTGTAGGTGTCATGTGGGAACCACCTGTTCTGCGTGAAAGAGAAGGAATGAATCATCTGATAAAGGGGAGGAACAATACGCCTGGTAAATGGAAGCCATGAAGATATCAAAGCGGTTCTTTGCTTTTGGGATTTTGGCATGCATAGCTATTTATGTTGCATACATAAAATGGCACTTGGACTCTAAGCCAGTCTTAGGAGCAACGGAAGAAATTGCTGAAAGCAGGAGAGACAAATCGACCCATCAGGCAGTGACAACAGATCTCTCAGTCTTTTATGGGATTATGTTTGATGCAGGAAGCACTGGAACTCGCATACATATTTTTAAATTTACACAGCAACCAAAAGGTAAGATTCTTCCGTAAAGAATGGAGCAGATTATTGATACTTCTTTCCTAGGAATTGCTTGCACAACTGTTCTCCAACTCTTCCTAGAGAGCCATTAGGACAAATATTGTGGTTCAAGTATATGGGTCTAGATGAAATCCCATTATGAAGATATTCTACAGTGGAGGAAGGGCTGTAATGCCACAAAGCTAGCTAAATGGCAGCTTCAGAGCAGCCCCTAGAGCAGTGTCCTGAGGAGGAGCAGTTTGCCATTACATTATTTGGTGGAAGAGAGGAGCAGGTCTGAAACGTCGTATTCCCAAGGTTTTCAGCACAATGCTGTTTTTTGTCTCCACTTTCTGGTGGGGAGTTGCTTCTCCCTGTGTTGTCTGACTTTGTGCAGTCTTGGATTCAGTGTGATTTCGGCATTTAATTAAAATTGTTCTGTTTTGCACTGGGACAGAAAGTATTGCTGAGATACGAGATAGGAGTGGACAAAAAAGCTCTGGTTTTCTGATGGAGTTGCAAGCTTTGTTTGTTTCCATCCCTGTCTGTGAAACTTAAAGATGACCCATATGAATGCTATTAAATAGGAAATCCAGAGGATGATTTTTGGGGTTTAGTAGTATGGTGTGTGGTGGTGTTGGTCTGTGGAAACCATCTTGAGTTTTGCAGGATAACCTGAGCATAAGGCCTAGCAACAAAAGGTGTTAAACAACAGCCCACACATGGATTTAATTCATTCTTCTTTTCATTTACTCACAGATTTGGGTTCTTGCATGCCTGATTCTCTTTAAAGACAATTCCTATAATTCCAGAATATTGCAAGAGACTTTCTGGAGATTGCTTGGGTATAGGAGAAAGCTGTTGTCAAGCTCTCAGAATCTTCCTGCAGAGCTATCTGTCCTTCAGGCTTCCCAAATATTTAGCCCTCGCTCCTTTTGCTACCATTGAAAGCAGTGATAAAACTTGCATGGCTTTTGCTGAAGTTGAATTTAGCCACGTTGGAGCCTGTTGGAAAGTATGGTTCATGTTACCCATGTGGTTTGGGAAGGTGCACATGGTAGGTAAAAGGCAAAGGAGAATTCACAACCATCTGGTGATTTGTGTGATGAGCACTAAAAAAAAAAAAAAAGAAATGCTTATTGGGCACCAGTACCTGGAAAATAATTGTGATTTTAAAAAATGCTTTTGCATTGGTCTGATTCCACAACAAAGCCTGTCTTTGAAAGGCAGGGTGGCCTTTGCTAATTCTTTAGACAAACACTTCATATGACTGCCATTAGCATAACGAAGTTGTGGGTTTTTTTTTTTTTGTGAATGCAAAATGATTTGTTCTGTTGCTTATTTTGAACAGAGACTCCCAGGTTAAACCATGAGACGTTTAAAGCACTGAAGCCAGGTCTGTCTGCATATGCTGATGATGTTGAAAAGGTAATTTCATATCTTCTTCTGTCAAAACGTGTGCCCATCCTCCTGTTCTTGATATGCTCTGCAGATCACTGCTTGCTGTGCTTGCCGCACTGAACTGCCTCAGTGCAGGAAGCTCCAAGAAGGTGACTCCAGATGATACCGTCCCACAGAGAAAGTTGCTCAGTGCTCAGAAGGTCAAGAAGCCTATCTATACATGTATGTCTGGTTCTGCTGGGTGATTGCTAGGTGAAGCTGTAAATTAAGCACAGTAGATGTTTTTTCCCATCTCTGTTGTAAGATTTACTGTGCACTTAAGAATATAAAAAGAAGAGTCTTGCTGGATTGGAGCAGAGCCTTCTCCAAGAGCAACTAAAGTAGATTCTCAAGGAAACAGTCTATAAAACAGGTCAAGTGTTAAGTGACTTCTCTCCTGCCTCCCTTCCTTTCCGGCTGGCAGCGATCTGGTGCTTCCTGAGCCAAAGCTTGCTCCCGATTCATAGTGTTTTATTGGCTCTGAAGACCTTCTTTTCTGTGGATTTGTCTCATAGTGTTTTGAGCCTTTGGTAGCCAAAACATTTAATGGCAGAGTTGCATGACACCATTCAGAAAAGTAGCACTTCCTGTTTGTTTTTGACTTGTTTCTGAATAATTGCAGTTGTATCCTCAGTTCTTATGCTGTGTGAGATATTGACTTGACCTTCTCTGGACTCCTTGTGATGTTCAGTTGTCCACGTTCAACATTTGCCGTGAATCCTACCTTTGAACTCCCTTTCGCCCTTATAAAGAGAACCCCTCAGAATTTCTAAGATGCACTTTTTGTTCTTTCTGCACTCACAGAGTGGCCAGAGCATAAAAGAGCTCCTGGAAGTAGCAAAGAATGAAGTTCCCATGGAGCTGTGGAAGTTCACTCCTCTGGTCCTGAAAGCAACTGCTGGCTTACGGTTGTTGCCGGGAGAGAAGGCTCAGAAGTTGCTGAATAAGGTACTGCTTTGTTTCATTTTGCTTTCCATAAGTTGTACAGCAAAAATTGCCCCCCGCCACGTGTAAGATGCAGAAACTCCTTTATGTTAAGGTATATGAGTCATTGCTACGGTTTAACTCTGCAAGAAATGCAGAGCTACTTCATCTCAGATGGGGTGAGAAATTGTAGTGCAAGCACAGAAGAATGACGACAGCTCCTGGTAAGCCTGGGATGGCAGTAAACATTAGCCTCCCTGTGAAACACAAGTGTGATAAGACACTTGTGACTTATCACAGGCTTGTTCCTACTGTGAGTGTTGGTGGCCTTGACCAGGACCTAGCTATTCTTGGAAAAACTGCTACTTGATTTACCATGTTAGCAGCTTGTTGCTGTGAGATTGTGCTGTTTCATAATCAATTAAAATTAATGTATGTTGTATTTATAGGCATGTAAAATAGAATTTATCTTTAAAATAATATAAAAAGAAATAAAATATGATGTCCTAGGCCCTAAAGCTGTGGGAGAAGTTCATTAGATGTGCACCAATTGTAGTCCTTTTTCTCTGTATTTCACTGAACTCTCAATGACTGTGGAAAGAAATCTGATGATCTGACTCTGTAGCCTAATGAAAAGGTTTTCAGTGTTGATCAGGGAAATGTTGAAACCAATGTCTTAAAAAAAAATCTTTGAGTGTATCTTTTACGTGCATTACAGGTGAAGGAGATTTTTCAGGCTTCCCCCTTCTTTGTGAGGGACAACTGTGTGTCCATAATGAATGGAACAGATGAAGGTAGGTAAACTTCTGGAGGCCTTTTCTGAAATCCTGCATTCCTGCCTCGCTGTGACGAACCCTCACTGGCTATTATGGGAACCCACATGTGATCGCTTTTTTATATTTCTTTGGGCAGTGCCCGACAAAGAGATTTTGTGCTGTGTTTTTCAATGGGAAGTCTGCAACTCTAGCCTGTTTTCTAAAGCAATGAGTGTCTGACAATTCCTGTGGGATGACTGGAAAGCTGCTAGACAATCAGCACTTCTGGAAAGTTTTCTGAATATCTACATATTGAGATTGTCTTTAACACTTGATTTTTCATGCCATGTGCTTGACAATGCGCCCCTGACTTCTCTGGAAGTGATTGGTCATAATGTTAATTCTAACTAGTCTGATGAGTATGAATGTGAACTGATCATGAAAAGAAAAGTTCTCTAGAGAAGAAAATGTATTGAATTAAATTGCCAGTCAAAAAAAAAAATGCTGAGGATAGAACCTAGAATCAGTCTTGCCTTAAAAGAATTTGAAGAAACATGTCAAAATTCTAACAAAATTCTAACCAAATGTTGAAATATGTTTTTAATTTGCCTAGAAACCAAGCTTCAAAATGCTTCATTGCTGTTATGGAACTGTTTATGGGTTTATTTTTTGTTGTTCAATAGAAGAAAGTAGATCTTTAGGTTTTGTTTAAAGTTCATTAATAGTTCATTAAGTTTATGCGACAGCTTTGGTTCAGCCAAAGATTGAACTGGAGCTTGTTCCCCAGCAGGCCTCTAGTTTTAACAAAATGGATAAATATTTAGATTTGTTAATATAAGGCCCATTAATTCACTTTATGGGGGAAAGATGTGTAAAACAAGAAAAGGACAGAAACAGTCTAACAAAGCAGAACATTCACAAAAATGCTGGAAAGAAAAAAGGAAAAAGAATTCTGAATATTCAAAAGGAAAATGAAGTGCCTTGCAATGAGTCAAAGTCCATCAGACAGACACTCTTCTGAGAATTTGAATTAGTAATAGCCGATTTGTGAAAGGGAGAGAAGGGACCTTGTGGCAGGCAGTCTCTGATGTCCTTTCCTGTGTTTGATAAGCTCTGATTTGTGGGTTATATTATTTACATGGTCCATGTAAACTGTTGGAGAAACTTTAAAAAAGCCTCCAGCAAAACATATCCTAAACAGGAAGACCTTTTATAATGGCTTATCTAATCTGATATTGTTGTCAGATGAAATGAAATGCCATGATACAACTGTGTGTCTTTTGATTCTTTTCCTTAATAGGCATTTCAGCCTGGATCACAATAAATTTTTTAACAGGTATGGTTGCCTGAGCATGTGCATAAAGGTATGCCTGATTCTGTGAGATTTATGCTGTTTTCTGCTCCAGTATGGGATTTGATCATTATTTGGGGTGGAATGGGAGGGGAAAAAAAAAAAAAAAAAAAACGGGTGGAAGAGTAGGAACTTTTCCATTTTTTTGGCCTGGTCCAGTTAAGCCATTACAGTTTTGGCCATTCCAGGGTGAGGAATTAAATCCCCTTTCCTAGCCAGTTTTGTAGTCTTTCTTTTCATTAATTCCCTGCATGTAGTCTTTCTTTCAGCTTTCCCTGGAAGGTACCAGAACACTTTGTTCCTTTTTAGAGTTTGCCTCTTGCTCTTTAGTGCAGAAATTTTGGACCTGCTTGATAGGTGCACAGAGTGCTTGTGAGAAAGTGCTGTGGTACTTCCTTATAGATGTATAAGGAAGTAGTTTTCTTCTATAGCACAAAAATAGCACTAGTGTTTGTATTCGTCTTTGTTTTTAAAGATAGCTGAAGAAAATAAAGCTGAAAGCTTTTCTGGAAAAAAAAAAAAAAAGTAAACCAGTCTCCATCCAAGCACTCTGATAGGTGCACAGAGTACTTGTGAGAAAGTGCTGTGGTACTTCCTTATAGATGTATAAGGAAGTAGTTTTCTTCTATAGCACAAAAATAGCACTAGTGTTTGTATTCGTCTTTGTTTTTAAAGATAGCTGAAGAAAATAAAGCTGAAAGCTTTTCTGGAAAAAAAAAAAAAAAGTAAACCAGTCTCCATCCAAGCACTCTGTTATCACATGGATTGTCCTGAGGACTACACAAGTACCCTAGAACTTTTTATGATTGCAGGAAATATCGGGAAGGTTGGAGATCTTAAAACACCTGCTCTCATGAAGTACACAGAGGTGTTTGGTGTCAGTCTTATCAGAAAGGTGATGCTTGAAGGGCCTAACTGAGAAGAACCGGATTTAAATGAGAAGAGAGCTGGTGTCTTAGGCCAGCTCTTTTCAGCCACTTATTCCCAGACCCATAGGAATCTGGAAAGTACCACTAAAGGATCACACGAGGTGGCCAAGAAAACCACATTCTTCTGTGTTACAAAGCAGTTACCAGAGTGAAATGCATGAAAGGAGCCTTATGTTCATTGAAAAAAAATGCATAGGAATCCACTAATCAAAGCTGCTCTAATTGGGGCATGAACAGTCAACACAGAAGGAAAAGAAACTCTTACTGGGAAGGCTTTTGGGTGACCCTAGTCTAGTACTGACAGGAAGCTGGTGGATGGAGTTAGACTATGGTATTTGCACATTTATGGTTTTATTCATTTCTAGTTTCCTACTTCTTACAGTGCCCACTGTGGGTTTTTTGTTTGTTT
>NW_010576575.1:0-32972 GCF_000705375.1 Tinamus guttatus
TTTTTTCTAAGGTTGCCCTATTAAGAGCACATGCTGGCGAACACCTGTTGCTTGGAGCAGCAAAAAGGTCCATGGGGTATAAGGACATTTTACTTTTAGGTAAATATTGGTTTTGCTTTAATTAATAATAATGATAGTATATTACACTAGCAACCATGTAATCATGTAAGCGGGACAACAGTCCTGACATAATCAAAGCAATGCATTCTGTGCATGCTAAATATTTATTAATGACATCATGTCATGCGCTTTGTTCCAGCAAAAGTAGGTGGATAGTAGCTTGTAAATTAAAATCACAAAATGTTCATTGGATAGCAAAAGCTACAGCCTAGAGGGTTCTTGGCAAAATGACACCTTTCATTGGAATCTTTCCTGGTACCATTGTCCTACTAAAAATAAATAAGAAAACTTTATTTGAGAGAGGAAGAACTAATCTGTGGCTCATGTGCTGAGCTCCATCTTGGTGAAATATATTCGTTCATTTGGCTCTTTCCCAAAAGTTCTTCTTATGTGGACACAGAAGATGCTGCAGGCTGAAAGAATTGTTCCGATACAGTTCCCAGTAACTCTTTTTCCCAAAGGCATTTTCCCTTCTGCCTTTTCGGTCACCGTCTAGTCACCACGTAACCAATATGCAGGCATGTGAGGGATGTGCCCATTCATGGTACTGCAACGTGTCTAGTAGGCCAGGAGGCACACAGGCACGGAAACGACTCTCTTGTTAGATTACAGACTGAGAGCATGCCAGCTCATGGAAGGGGTTATTATCACGTGGTGGATGCATGTTTTCCATTTTCTTATGGAACAGAGATACAGTCCTACAATGAGATGTATGCTTTTGCGCTTAGTAACGTGACAAATGCTTCTCCACTGTCGACAGTACACTTCAGTCTGAATGCACTCGACAAAAATGTTTTCAGTAAACATATGCAGTACTTTGGCTCTCTTGTGAGAAAGTGTGTAGGTCTTACCGGACAGGATCTTGAATGCAAACCAAGACTAGGCAGAATATGGACTCAGCTTACTTTCTTCATTTATGTTGTGATACACAAAGGTGGATTATCTCCTGCTTGTTCTACTTCCTTTTCAGGTCTGCATTTCCATAGCTCTGAATCAACTTGAATTTACTTTTACACATACCATATGAGGGAAACAAAGTGCTTGCTCTCAAGATTCTACTTGCATTAGCAGTCTTTTCAACTTTCACCCTCAACATTCCTGACTCCTTTTCTAAAAGAAGTCTTCTTTGTCCATTGACAGATTCTGTTCATCCTAGAATATATCATTTTTTATAAGGGAGGAAGAAATTTAAAATCAGTTTAATGCTAACTTCTTACGTAGACATGAAGGCCTACTTCATCTATGTTTATGCATTCAAATATGAACCTCAGTTCTGTGAATTAATCAGGACATGATGACATAGTCACATGCATAGATTATTTTAAAGGAGAGAGCTATATTTTGCCCATAAACTGTATTTTCAAAATAATGGTTTCATATGGTAGGAAGGAAAGTTATTGCAGGAAAAAGAAAGTAATGTTCATAAATTTGATTGTGCGAATAGAAATGTGCTTCTGAAAATTTTACATCTAAATGTTTATGAGTTATCAATACTATATGTCGGTACTTTTTCTCTCCAAGGTAACAATTACATAATCCATCGCAACAGTTCTGAAGTAGAGATCAGCCGAGTGGCAAATCGGATTCTCGATGAACTAGTTCGACCCTTCCAGGAAATTCAAATAGATGACAACGAGTACGCTTGCTTGAAAGCAATTGTATTTTTTGATCCAGGTACATATTCCAAAATACATCTCAGAACTACCTTACATATTTACAATGAAAACAATATTGTCTAAGTAGCATTTCTCCCATTGTCCAGCTGGATGGGAAAAAAAAAAAAAAAGAGGAAAAAAAAAAGCCTTAAGATGATCCTCCCAAATCATAACCTGATTTGAAGTAAAGCCTTTCTCATTTTTTAAGATGCAAAGGGCCTGAGCAATCCAATCAAGATTAAGAACATGCGGTTCCAAGTCCAGATCAGTTTAGAGGATTACATCAATGATCGCCAGTATGACTCCCGAGGAAGGTTTGGAGAACTCCTGCTTCTACTGCCTACACTCCAGAGCATCACCTGGCAAATGATTGAGCAAATACAACTGGTCAAGCTCTTTGGAATTGTTAAAATTGACAGTTTGCTTCAGGAAATGTTACTGGGAGGTAAGTTAATATCTTAAATTTATCATATTTTGTTGAATTCACTGCGTTGGGGAATTGAGAGAATCGTGTAAGCATTTCATCCACTGGCCAGTGACAGAGATTTGGAGTCAAATAATTGTTGGCTATAATCCTCTAGTCTTGGCTTGTTGTTTACTCAGTCCTACATGTTCAAATTGTATTTCTCAGGCATTGCTGTTTATCTAGACACAGAATTCCCTAGGCAGACTGAAGAATCCATACAAATATTTCATGAAATTCTATATTAATGCAGTCAAAGCAGTGAAAATAAACACGGTGCTTAATATGGTTGAAGTCTGGTTAAATTGTTTAATGAATACCCAGAGGCAATTATTCAAATTACCAATCAAAATATTTGCTCTACAGAAATGTAATTACTACAGTATAATTTGCTGACAACAAGATGCTCTTCTGAACTGATATGTGCTCGTGTTATTTTTGCAGGTACTTCTCATGATGCTAGTCATCTACATCACCCAGTACATCCTCACCTAGCACAGGATCCGCTAACTGGCCAAACTGTCCTCATAAGTTCAATGTCTGCTCCTGTACATGCAGAACAGATTCGTAAGTAATTGCAAGTTAGCATTATGTCATAACATTTCATTATTACATTTAAGAATATTAATTAAAATGGTGGCCTGTCAATGCTAGTAGAATTATTTCACTGTCATTCTTTGTATTAAAATAATTGTGTACTAAAAACATATGCATAAAAACAGTACTAAACAAGAAGTTTGACTTGAATTTAATCTAGTTTTAAAAGTTGTCACCATTCCAATTTTATCACTGGTTTTCCTACACACAGCTTTTAATAAACTAAAAATTCTGGTAATTAAAATGACCTATTTACCTAATAGGTCAAGTTTAAAAGAACCTAGTTTGGCACAGTAACATGTATGTGTGCATGCTGACCAGAATATAAAAATTCATAATTGTCTCTGAATTCTTTTTCAGCAACTCCAGAAACTCCATTACCTTCTCCTCCTCAGGGCTCTGGGCAAGAGTACAAAATGTCTACGAATCAGGCCTCAGTCATTGCACAACAATCTATTTTGAAACAAAAACCCTTGTGATAACATTTCGTGCTCTCTCTCTCCTCTCCTTCCACCCTTTTTATGCACTAGATAAATTGTTAGGACACTTGCACATTTAATATCTCAGGTTACCAAAGGAGATTATTCCCTCAGCAGCCACTACTGCGGGTGTTTCTTGTGACTTTTCTTTCATGATTCAGAAAGTACTAATGTTCTCACTGCAACATACAATTTTAACTGTGGGTACTGCAGTCTGAGAAACATATATAGAACTCGATATTGTTTTTAGATCTTTTTAACTGCACAGATTCCTTTTTTTATTTCTTGTTTTAGTTGTCATCTTAATATTATTGTCTTAGATGTGTATATAATTTTTTAATTTTTTTTTCACTGTGACTGAACTAGTTATTGCTTGTTTAGCTGTGAATAGTAGACATGACAAAGTGGTTTAATCAAACACAAGCCAAGATTCCATAAATAACAAAACAGTAAAAGTAGGTGTATTAAATAAAAAGCAGAAAATATTCATTGGACAGAAATACCCAAATCATTTTAAAAATCCTAATATGAAAGAACTGTGTTCTTCAACTAAAATTTGTGTGTTAAATAAAATTCTCCTATTCTTACCCATTTGTTTGAATGAATCAAAAGGCCTGCTATGTGCCAATATATTCAAGGTTTTGCATACACAAAAAATACCTGTATTAGTCAGTTAAACAGTGCCAAGGTAAGGGTGCAGAAACCAGTAGACTAGCATTTATACTGGTAAATTTTGGGCATTCTTTATGAATTAGGCCATTTCAAGGATACTTTTCACTAGGCACTTTGGGCATGGCCACCTTTCATTTGGGGCTCGCAGCGTATAACTGTATGAATATGTTCAGATCATGCCACTTGACCTCAGGGCTGAAGAATAGACTTTTTATTGTGTAATTTGCTAGTGTAAATGCAGTGATCGTGTTTATTTGTCTAACAGGCTAGCGAATGCAGGCAGAGTAGTTAATAGTTATGTAGCTATTATATGTCTGGAGAGATACGGCTCACTAACTGGAATGGCAAACACACGGAAGCTTAGTTCCATATGTTCATCATGTTTTGAGCCATAGTAGTTCAAGCCAGAAGACAACCAGCATTAATTAATTAGTCTCTGGTTTTCAAACTCTTACAGTTTCCAGATGCTTATGACAAACACTCTACTTAATGTGATGAGCCTTCTTTTGCTCCTCTTCCTCCCTTTCCAGCTTGCAGGGATCCAGCAGTTACTAAACTTCTGTGTCTGGAATCTATAAAATCTCATCTGGATTTGCCCTCTCGGTGCATTTCACAAAGGACACCTTGTGATAGGTGCTCACTTAGGCATATGTTCACTCCTAGTCAGAACTGGTGAAAATGATCTAGTCTGATACATAAAGTGATTCTATTGTTCATACAATGCTGATGTCATAAGAAAATCATCACGATTTTGCACATTTTATGTATTCCAGACAGCAGTGCTTTTCCTTTGTGCTTTAAAGTAAATGTTCTTCCCAGAAGTTGTGTAATAGAACAACAGGGAAACAAACAAACAAACAAAAACAAAACAAAACAAAACAAAAACCAAACCCCTCTGGGGTCAGGAGTGCTACAAGGTGGATGTTGGTTGTCCTGAGCCAGGTATCTGCATTGATCATAACATCAGAAGCTCATAGTAGATCCTAGAGCTACTTTTGCACAAAGAGGAAATGGGATGGAGTAAAGGCTGTGCTTATCTGAACATGCAAAATGCTTTAATAAGAATACACTTACCATCAGGTAGATGCTGTGTGTTTCTTTAGGTATTTTGAAGTAGTTGTTTTTGTACTTAAATCTGCATATAGTAGCTCTTAATGTTTTTGCTTTTTAGGTAATGTTTTATTTTTCCAAGGAGTGTTTTTTCTTTTGCTGGTTACTTTTTTTTTTTTTTTTTTTTTTGCCAATGCATTTCTCCTTTTTTAAGGCTTTTTTTCTTTTAGCATGAGTTACCATGATAAAATAAAGTAACAAAGTTTTGCCATTAACTTCAGGAGAATTAGGACTGTGCTATTTTTACACATAGGCCATTAGTGCTTTTTGATGAAACACATAAAGCGTGCATGAAAAATGACTGACCGGGGTTACCTTGTGCATCTGTCGTAGGAAGAGTGTTTGTCCCCGGTTGGATCTGCATGCCTTTACTGGATTAGATTAACTAAGTTAGATGTATAAACATAATAGTATTTTTCTGGTTTAGAACATTTGACTAAAAAGAAAGTTGGCCACCTCTGCCTTATATAAGCAATGCACAGAGTAGCTTATTTGGTTTAGTCTTCACACTGTAATTTAGATATCGGATGTACAATAAAATGCTTTCTGACACTGCCAAAATGTACTGGATGAAGCATACTCTAGTATTTCATCTTACTAAAGCTGTATTTTGTATGGTATACTACATTTTTGAATAGGATCACCACTGTAATTTATTGGGAAAAGCTGATTTATTTTATAAATGTAACATTATTTTTGTAAATGTAATTATGCAAAATCAAAAATGATTAGCTTTGTTAAATATTAAATTATAATAAGACGTAACATTATATGTTTGAACTCTGATACCAAGTTTTTGTGTTGAATACTTGGAATAGAAATGGTTGCTGGAAATGTTTCAAATGGACTGTTTTTCATCAAAGCTCAATAAAGAAAAATGAATGATCTGAATATCACATTTGCCTTTTGGTAATTTTTTGACTATTTTCATAAACAATGATGATGTTTTATATTGTTTATCTTATATATAAATATAAAAATGTAGCATATTTTCATTCCTACAGTATTGAAATTGTATGACAACATGATGGCAACATTTTAGCTGATTCTACTGCTAACTATTACATAGCTATAATTTTCAGTTCTTAGTTCTGACTCAGAAAAGAATTCATGCACATGCTTCATTCCCTCTGTGTTTAAAATGAAGCATGTATTCAGCAGTCTTTTTTACGGACAGGGATAACTTGACAAAACATTGCCTCTAGTTGTTCCGGTGCACTGTTATTTAAGCTAATTTGGTCACAGCTACGCAGTTCTTTGTTTTATAGATAAAGATATTCTAAACTATTAAACTCACTCCTACTGATACTTTTTTGTCAGGCAATGAGTATCTGCTAAACGCAAAGTATATTTGCTAGTGTGTGCCTTCTGAGCAGGTTTCAAATAGGTTTTGATTTTGGTGTCATTTATATCATCTACACTAGAGTGCAGAGGTACAAAGCAAAGCTGCCATGGGAAGCAGAAGACTTCTGATGGAGAACTTCAGGTCCGTTTGAGAAGCTTGTGTCTGATTATTGTACAGTAAGGATTTCTCTGTGTTTTACTTGTAAGTACTGGCTTGGATGAAAGAAGTTAACTTTTGAAAGTAGGTAATGAAAGAAAAAAAAGATTGGGGAGTAGATTTTATTTTTCAGTCTGCAATGCAGAAAACCTCCTCTAAATCTTCAATGCACCGAAGTGCTAACAGACAGAGTCTTCTTTAAGGATTTCTATAAATCTACTTTACAAACAGGTCCATATGTGTATGAACACATATTTTAAATAGAGAGAGAAGGATGTACTAGCTTTCAGTTCTAAGCACAATAAGAAAATTTTCCCAGTGAAGGAATTCTGAATAAATTTATTGAATACCAGGAACCTTGTGTTACTGAAAAATTAACATTATCAAGAGTTTAAGAAAAGAATCCATAGATCTTTGCTAGAATTTGTAAAATTAGCAGTTCTTTTTTCACCTGAAGGATATCAGACAGTGTCTGATGAGCAAAATGATCGCCTATCCAATAGATTATTTCTAACAGTATGTCTCCATTATTTGCATACACTTAGGTAAAGTTTATAAAAAGCAAGACTTAACTCCACATTTTGCATGAATTATTCCATAAGCGTTCTGCAGTGGTTTGCAAATTTCTACATATTTTATACTGTCTCTAACCTATAGTCCTTAGCTTTCTTCTTTTCCTCCATCCTCCCTAACAATAACAACAGCTGCAGCAATAGCAACAACCTTATTTATCCAGGAGTACTCATTAACTGTGTTAATGGACTTCTTCCTCTTTTGCCAGCTTTATAAAACAGAAAAAAAAAGGAGCATAGTTCTTATCAGGATTGACATTAACATTTTTTTTTGTTTTTTTTTTATTGTTTTCTGGCAAATCAAAATATTTTTGCCAATCAGAAAGTCTAGGTAGATATAAAGAATCCTATACGAAATTAAAATGTAAATTTGATTACAGTCAGGAGAAAAGGTGCTGAACTGCAGGAAATTTCAAAATCTCTTCCACAGAAATTAAATTAAAATGCATACATGATTTCTAAGAAACTTTGAAACATAATAGAATGAAAGAGGATTTTAGTTTTCTATAAGCAGATGGAAGGACTATTTTTATTTGAATATGTCCAGCCAATAGCATCTGAAGAGGATGAACAAAATCTCATTAAGATGGAGGAAAAGACTTATGCCTAAAATGTTATTTATACTAAGTCTAAAAAAAAAATAATAAATTATGATGATGATCTCTATTCCATAAGGTTGGGGTGGAGCTATTGTTATTGACATTATCTGGTAGTTCATCAGAGTTAAGGGTCAAAGATGCCACATCAACATTGATTTATTGGTGGGGCTAAGAGGTTTCTCAGCTCCTCACTAACACTGCATGATGTGGCAATGGCTGCAGCTCACATCAGGGAGCGGGCTTAATTGCAATTGCTGATGATTCTGGGCATGACACCACTTCTTCCTTTGGCAAAGGTCAAAGTCACCAGTGTCTACCATAATAGAGTGTGCTCCAGAGAGTGAACAGCTGCAAGTCTTGTTCAGCCAGTCTAATTAAGGGGTGGCCCTGGTTAAGGCTCAGGCAAACCACTGGATGTTCTCTGAAATTGGAGAAGAAATATTAGAAATACACATGGCAATGTCTCTGTGACTTGTGTCTGAACAGTGCTGGCTAATGTTGCCTTTGAGAACTGGCTTAGTCTTATGGTAATAAGGAGATGGTATCTGAACAATTCAGAACCTCATATGTGTGAGTAGGCTCAGTGGCTTTCTGGGGATCTTGCCACCGCCCCCACCATAACTTCTGTCATTGGGTATTGATTTAGCCTAAATGACAGCAGTTGTTTTAGTTTGAGAATTCTGAATATCTGCAAGGAGATGTAGAAGCAAAGATTGCACAGAGATATGCAGCTCTGGTAGAGAAATTGTTTTAAAAAGTTAAAGGAGATAATGACTGGCTAGAGAAAAAATATTAGAACAAAAGTATGACAAGGTCAGTTAAAGTCTTTCAAGAGAATTTAGGAAAAGAAGGAAGAAAAGATGGGCTGCACAGATCTGACATCACTACCAATGTGAGCTTGGACAGTTTTGCTCAATACGAGTATGGTTTTGTGTCCCAGCCTGTTATTTGTTCACTATAATTTTGAAATAGCTGATTCATTTGCAATTTTTCTTGAGCAGGTCATCAAACACACCTACCTTAGTATGCCCCCAACAGTTTGTTTCTTATCTGTGGCAGCAGCTCATCCGTTATGCTAATATATATATATTTTATATTTGTCCTAGGCCGACTGATAGGAGATAAAAATACAATCACATTTTAGTTTACATATGGGTCAGAGATGAATTAGAAGTAATGTCTGAATATGAAACAACTTTGTAGAAAAGATAGCCATTGTAGTTGACAATGATGTTTTGATCTGTCACCTCAACAAGTTGTATTAGCCACAATTGAAGCATTTTGTCTGTGGAGTGCTTGTGTATCCTATGGGAATGACCTCTATTTCCTGTCTGTTTGAATAAAACTACTAAACAGCTTGGGTTAAAAACTACTAGCAAGCTAAAAGTATGCCAAGTTCATAGACATTCATTTTTGAGATCACATAAATACTTTATTTTTAGAGAATAATTTCTTTTTCATTTTTCAGCACGAAAATGAAATGGCATATCTAATGTTACCTTTTGAACAGCAAGCATTTTTCCCCTTTTTTTTGATACTCTTACAATGGACTGAATTTTCATGAATATGTCTGCCCAACAAAGAATCCCATTTTTCAGATGCCTGCCTTTTGTAATTTCAATAATGCAAGTATATGAACATAGAGATTTTGCATTAAGAGGCAAAGAGAACAAACTAAACTAGTTTGTTCAAGATATTTCCAACATCTATTCCAAGATATAATTAAGATTACCATGGCCTGAGACTAATTTACTGTAGTTTCCAAAAAGTGTACCAGATAGCAATTGCAATAGAGGCTAAGAATTTGCCATATAAAATTTTTCATTGTCATATTAGATTTTGAATGAGCATTAGTCTTGATCAGAAAGGTAATAAAAGGGCACAGTGCTCTAAAATATACAAATAAACGTATTATAAAATAATAAATTTTACCTATTTATATGTACTATGAAGTAGACTTTTGCAACATGAACATTAATATCCATTTTAATCTCAGCAGCAAAATCACAATCTAACTGTATCACGATTTAACTGTATCAGAACTGCGATCTTTTTAACTCTCATTTTTGAAGATTGATTAAAATTGTATCATGCGATTAAATACATAGAGGTAGATATTCCATTCCTGTGATGTTTTATCTGTTCAGAGACTGACAGCCTGAGTTGCTGCTCATTATCTCCCCCCTCAAATATTGAAAATGAAAATAGGGACAGCATCCTTCTGAAAAGCAAGAGAGAAAGACACATCACTCTCAGTTTGAAGAGAGCACTGTTGGAGATTTCACTGGCTGGCCTGCAGAAAGAAACATCAATTTAAGGAGAAATATGTACCTTAAACATAGGGGGAATAGTTGAAAAAATCACTTAAAAAAAAAGTGTTGTGCACCTCAAGGGTACCAAGTTACCACAGAAAGCAAATCAGCCAAGGAACTAACACAGCGCTAATTGCCTTTTGCAATGACTCTGGAGCCATATGACTTTGTGAAAGAGAATATTTTCCTCTCCATGGACAGAGCATCAAGAGCATCAAGAATCGCCCCAAGTAGTGAAACACACATAAAAATCAGAAATATTATTTATATTTTGAAATAATTAAATATATGGATTTTTGTACAAGTCAATCTCTCTGGTATTTTGAGTACCGTTTCAAGATTTTAGGTTCTTGGAATTGATTGTGTTATGCCAGATGTCATCTCTATGTTATGCCTGGTAAGGGAAAAAATGAAGATTAGAAGGCTTAAAAAAAAAGCAATTGGAACGCTCAGACCCATAGAGTATTGCACACTAAATTCATTCAGCACACTAAATAGACCCATGGGACCTACTTCAACTAAAGCATGTTAATGGAAATATTTGCTCAAATTATTGTGTTCAGTCCTAATAATATTGCTTACTGGTGATAAAGGTTCTTTAGTGTAATAACTATTAATTGCATTATTCTGACTTCACTCTCACCTGAATCTTATCTTTCCCAGAGTAAGAGTCCTTATTTACTTACAGCTTAATTTATTTTGAGTCCTGTGTCTGAGAATCCTTGACCCATCAAGCCTACAGCAATTGTGTTGTCACAGCTACTAGCCCTGATTCACTTGAGCTTGGGCTGAGTTTCGTGGGACAAATAAGCACCTATTATTATAGAGCAAAAGAAAATAGCAGCAGATTTAAAAGGCTTCCTGCCATATCTGATGCTGAACACACCGCTACTTATGATCCCTGGACATGTTAGCTACTACAAACTGCTTCCCCATGTCACAAGAGACCTCTCCACAGATATACTGTGTGCTGAGTCTTGCTGGGATCCATCATGGACATCTCAGGGGTCTCAGCATCTGAAGGAACATAAGATTATCTATCCTCTTTTTTCTTACTCTTTTAGTTCATATAAATGATATTTTAAACAGTACCTTACAGAGTCTGAGCGCCTTTCTTAAAACCATCAAACTGGACCTTGTGCCTTTCACCCACGTGCAGCTGAGAAATATGGTGACACAAATGTCTGTATGTTGTTGCTTACTTTATTTACAAAAACTACATCGGTATTGGTATGGGTGGGGATATTTGGAAGAATGTGCCCATCTCAGTTCATGCCACTCTTCTGTTTTAGAGGCAAAAATGCATAAACCATTCTTTGTCTCTTTGATTTTTATTTCATTCCTAAATCATAATGTTAAAATATTAGTAATATGCAGCATTTGGATAAGATCTTTAGCTGATGCACTTTATTTCTGACTTATCCTGCTAAAATTAGTTTTCAACAGTTTTCATTTTCTAATATGAATGAATTTTATTACAAGATAGTCTGAGATTTTAAACTAAGATTATGATGTGTGACTAGGTAACAAGGAATACCAATATTACTATAAAGAAGGCATCATTACAGTCAGAGTGTTTGCAACAACACTTTGAAGCTGCTCTTCCCTGAAGTTCTGTAACTTGGGTGTATTACAGGTTAATCCCCAGTACACACAAACCAATTCACCAATTTAAAGCTCATTATTTCATGTCGCTCTACTTTACACTGCAACCAGCACACAAGACAAAGCTCTGCCCTGTGTCCACTGTCATTTACTTTATATATGGAGACACTGAGAGTTATTTGTTGACCTTTGAAGTAGAGTGTCAAACTCTTTTAATATTCTTTCATTTCAGATGATGAGGGATACAACTGAGAGTGCTCAGTCAGTCTCACGTGACTTGTGTCTTCTGTGGTAATGAGGCTAAGTGGTGCAGATGACCCTTAATGCAAGAAGGGAGCAGCAGAATGGCTGCTTTAGCACATCTGTGGGGCTACATCACCCTGTAGCTGGAATAGTTACTTGCTTCTTTTTTTATCTGTGGAATAAAAGACAGTCCAGCCTTCACTGCTACTCCATTGAAATGATTCACATTAATTACCCATTTTGCTTTCTTATGTTAAAAGCATTATGATGCAAAATTACAAAACAATACCAAACTTTTTAATATAATTGGGAGAAAAATACTAAAGATCATGACAAGTTTTACTTGGAGTTTGATTAAATTCTGCCATATGAGAAGGCAAATGTGAGTAAAGATAGCAAAGGTCCTATTATTTCTCCTCATACAGTTACTTTGAGTATCTGTGTATGACTCACTAAAGTAACACAGTCTGTATCAGTAAGTACTCATCACACAGGGCATAAGCTAGAGCTCTTCAAGGCTGATAAAATGCTCGGGATACTATTTTAAAATATAGTTAGCCCTCTGTGACTCAACCCAATGAAGCATCTAAGCACACACTTTAGGAAGTTGGGAACTTCCAACATGGAAGTTGGGAACCCATATAGTAACTATATGCCCATGTATCTCTGAGAGTTTGTGCCTTTCATCTCAAAATCTGTCAGCCCAGCTCATTACAAGCTCTACATTTACCTTAAAAATACACAAGGAATGAATTAAGGATAAGATTAATTAATAGTGGCATTAACTGTAGCTAGGCAAGGAGACCGATTGCACTGACAGAGAAACTAGTATGGATAATGGATTTAATGGCATGTGTTCTAATGGGAAAAAAATAACCTACTGAACAAGACTGTCATATCTGAAAAAAAATGTGACTACCATTTACAGTTCATATAGGGACAAAAAGGTTTATACACTGGCAGTATATAAATCACTGAAAAGAGTAAGCTGAGATCTTTATAGCAGCAGTGATGTATTTTCCCTCGTGCAAGTCCTAGTCCAATTTTGTATCTTCAGAATCTCTTTCTGGCTAAAAGGACTGACGTATCTCTAATATGCAGCACTGGAGAGGGATGAATCCTGTGTTCAGACATTCAATTCTTCTGAACAAAGAGGACCTAGTCCTTTGAGGAGCAGGCACAAAGCCATCTCTTCAGTTCTTACAGACTAGCTTAGGAAACTCAGCATTTAGCTTGCTATCTACCATAATTATTACTTAAGGTTCATCCCTAAGCAGAGTGGGGACAAAGTCCCTAAATGAAGACTGAGAACTCAACCAGTTGGCAGTGAGCTGAAAAGTTAAATATTCCAATGCAAAATATTATCCATACAGGAATTCTCATCAGTATTAATCACTTAGCAACTAAAACTGGGAAAGTACATTGCCTCCTTCTTAAGCCCTTTTCTTGACCATAGGGAAACTTGATCATCATCAAGCTCTAAACTCTTGAGGCTAAGATGTTTCTTCCTCTGAATACAAACAAAAAAGTCAAAGACTTTATAAGAGGACTTTGGTTTTGGGCTGAGCAGAGTCTTGAGGGTCGCCTCCAAGTTAACTTTGGTGTGCCAATAGCATGCCATTTTGTAAGCAGTATACCTCTGTCACTATAACATGTTCATCAAAAATATAATGTGCTGATATGGCTATACTGTCCTCAAACCCCAGTTACCTTCTGCACATACTTTTGTGCTGACTTAGTATTATTCACATATACTCCATTGTGCAGGGGTGTCTTTTATTTTGGTTGGATCCCTTAATGGATCTAATTTTCAATTCTTTCTTCAGAAGATTTTTTTTTCCACTGATCAGAGTGTGACTCTTAAATTATTAAAGTGATTAAAACTACAGATGCAGAAACAGAGGAGGAGGCAAGTCAATTTGGAAATTGCAATTGGTCCTAGTTTGCATTAAGTATCCCTGTTATCCTTGCTCTGAAGAAGAAATGCATGGGTTAGATCTTCAGGTATGGCTGACAAGTGCCCAGTGAAAATCAGGGAGAGTAAGGAAAAGAAAAAAAAAAAAGAAAAAAGAAAAAAGAAAGGAAAAAAAAAAAAAAAAAAAAAAAAAGAGGAGCTCTCACCTAAGAGCACTGCCCTCACCCCAGGGCTGCCATGTGCAGGGCCAGCCCTCAGGCATAGGTTAGAACAGCCCTGAGGCTACCTTGCTAAATAGATAGATCCTGCTGCAAGTGTCCCAAATACTGTTATTGACTGCTGTGTTAAATCTGGTTTTAAATGATTCATGTACTAATTGAGCTTCTACCACTATCAGCTGAAATATTATTTGACCTACCCATTCGGGAACACTGCTCCAGTGTCCTGATAACTGGTGTGGCATAATTGACCATCACTACCACAAAATAAACATGTGAATGAATGAATTCCAGAATGAATTAGGCTGATTGAATTTGTTGTGTGTGAGTGATCAGGTAAATACAGTGCTGTGGCTGATCTTTTCAAGTCACAGATCTAAGAAATGCTTCAGGGCACCAATGCAAATAGGCAGAAACCAGAACCTAGCACAAGCTGAAAGCAATGCTCCCTTGTGAGTTACTTGTTCAAATGCCCTAGCTCATCCTGGTAGTAGAGAAACAGCAGACAGCGAAATATGATTGTCTTCATAATGATTTACTAAAACACAGAATATTTGAAGGTTGAAGTAATAGCATAAAAGGGAGGTGATTTAAAACATCCCTGCCAAAACTTTTCGGACAAATATTTGGTTGTTTGGTTGGCTCACCTTTCTGGCAAGTATATTCTGACTTCTTTCCCTTCTTCAGTTAATGTTAGTAGTTAATGCATCTTAAAGTATTTATTTATTTATTTGTTTATTTAGGGTGGGCACTGCTTTTTTACAATCATTTATTTGTGTCACAAAAATGTTTGGCACCCTGAACAATTCTGAGATCAGGTTTAAGAACTGGATATGTTATTACTTCAGTCTTTTTTTGTTTACTATTGAAAAAGAAGTTGAGGGAGATGGTAAGATTTGTATCAGACAAATTTGTCTGTGAAAGATTGTGAGACTAAGTGCTCACTTGAATCTGAATATCTTGGTGATTCTGTTGCTTGTGGCAACAGGTTGCCAAGTGAGGAAGTTATCTGTAGCCAACTTGTCTCCAGGACTGGTTCACTGGCATAATGCTGCAGTACCTACAACTTAATTACTCTTACCTCCTGAACATCACAGGCTTGGCCTATGCCTGGGAATATTTTTATTTCCAACCAGATAGTCAAGGGCCAGTCCAACAGAACTTGGTTTGTGTGAGAAAGTATTCAGCCTCGTACATCCAGCTCCAACAGGAGGCCTTTTAGACTGTCCAGTAAAGAAAAAAGCTTAAATGGTCTAAATAAATCACCTATCTCAGTAAGAGACGAAAACAAATAAACAAACAAACAAATAAAAAAAAAAACGCAGAAACTGCTCATGTTTATTGATGGCTTAAAAATCACAGAATCACAGAATCATGGAACGGTTGAGGTTAGAAGGGACCTTTAGAGATCATTTAGTCCAACCCCCTGCTCAAGCAGGGACACCTAGAGCAGGTGGCACAGGGTTGCATGCTGGTGGGTTTGGAAAATCTCCAGAGGAGACTGCACGACCTCTCTGGGCAGCCCGTTCCAGAGCTCTGTCACCCTCACAGGAAAGAAGTTCTTCCTCACATGGAGATGGAACTACCTGTGTTTCAATTTGTGCCCATTATCCCTTGTCATGCTGCTGGCCACTACCAAGAAGAGCTTGGACCCATCTGCTTTACATTCTCCCCTCAGGTATTTATACATATTGATCAGATCCCCTCCCAGTCTCCTCTTCTGCAGGCTAAACAAGCCCGCTCACTTCGTCTTTCCTCATAAGATAGATGCTCCAGCCCCTTAATTATCTCCTTTGCTCTGTGCTGGACCCTCTTGAGAAGTTCCATGTTCCTCTTGTGCTGGGGAGTCCAGAACTACACACTCCAGGTGTGGCCTCACCAGAGCTGAGTAGAGGGGGAGGATCACCTCCCACGACTTATTGGCAGTGCTCCTCCTGATGCAGGCCAGGATGCCACTGTTTTTTTTGGCCACAAGGGCACATTGCTGACTCATGGTTAACGTGCTGTCCATCAGGACTCCCTAATTCCTCTGCACAGAGCTGCTTTCCAGCAGGTCAATCTGTAATCTGTACTAGTGCCTGGGGTTATTCTAATCTGTACTGGTGCCTGGGGTTATTCCTCCACAGATGCAGGACCTCATGAGGTTCTGCCCAACTCTCCAATCTGTCTAGGTCCCTCTGAATGGCAGCACAGCCCTTTGGAGTGCTGGCAACTCCACCCAGTTTGGTGTCATCTGAAAACTTTCTGTCTCCTCATTCAATTCATTGATGAACAAATTCAACAGCACTGGGCCTGACCTCTACAGCACACCACTGGCCACAGGCCTTCAACTAGACTCAGCACCATTTATTACATCCAGCCAGTTCTCAATCCGCCTCACTACCCACTCATCTAACCCACACTACGACTTATTGGCAGTGCTCCTCCTGATGCAGGCCAGGATGCCACTGTTTTTTTTGGCCACAAGGGCACATTGCTGACTCATGGTTAACTTGCTGTCCATCAGGACTCCCTAATTCCTCTGCACAGAGCTGCTTTCCAGGCTAGAAGGCTATCAGTTCCATCAAACATGACTTCCCCTTGGTGAAGCCATGCCGAGATTTAGTAAGCCAAAGTGTCACAAGCATTTTTTTTTTCTGGTTCTTGAGTGCCCATTTTTGTATTTTGTTTTACTTTCCACAATCTCAACATTCTAAATGAAAAATATAATTTAGGAAAGGACAAAGAAGTGTTGAATTCTAAGTCTGAAATTTTCTCTGAAACTAGACTTTATTGTTTCTCAACAAACTTTATCACATTAGTTCTTCCAAATCTGACATTTCTAATCCCTAAAGCAATCTACATAACTCCTAAGCACCTACTTTAGTTATTACATCTCAAAGCCACTGGTAGACAGATGGTCTTGGAATCAAAGACTGGAATACTTCTAGGCAGGCTCAGTAAAAGAAAAACTGAAAGGATATGTTGACCTTACCTGCAAAGGCAGTCAGAATCACACAGATAGGGCCACTGTATGGTCAAAATCTTAGGCTCCTCTTCTGTACTTCAGAAAGATTTCCTAGTGATCTTCGGTACTGTTCACGACAAGTTGCTGTCTTCATTTTTACTTCTTTCTTTTTGCCTTATTTAGATAAAAACAGTAGAAAAAATGTTTTCTGCTGTCCTAATTCTGGAGAGCTTTGCTTACACCTTGGAAAAATATACTCACATTTGAGTGTGGTTAATATTTTCCCATGAATTAATATTTTTACGCGGGCTCTTCCTTCTGTAAAATGTGATTGATTTTAAATTAAAGAATACCCAAACAGCACTTGAGACTAAGCTGAAATGTTTTATAAAATATAAATATTGATTTTAAACAAATGCAAGCTTTTTAGACAAAAAGACTCTCTGATCCATATTCAGTGCCCCAAAATCTAACTTTTCTGACTTTGATCATAAAAAGGCACAGAGATGATCTTGTCAGAGATGAAATACAGAAGTGAAAAGAGGTGAAAAATGAATGAAGTGACATAATACTGGTTGAGCTTTGTTGTCCTTACCTCACTATACTAGAACAAGCACTTCTTGCTAATATGATGGAACAGCTCAACAATTTTCAGGCACAAAGACTACTTGAGGGAAAATTCAATAAGTAAGTTAAGGATACCAAGCCGTAATCAGACCTCGGGGAAGAAGCAGTATTGAAACACAACTTTTTTTGACAGTTTTGAGTGTAGCTCTGGTGGTCTGTTTCAAAAACTGTCAAAAAGATGATAAGTAGTCTTGTGAGTCTAGTTTGATTGTTAAACCAAATAATCTGTCTGCCTCTTAGTATTAGTACCTTTAGCAAAATATATAAAAAAAAGCTTTTTGAAAAAGACATATTAAATAGAAATTTGACTATGGTGGATGTAATTACTTTGCATGACATCCTCACTGAAATCAATGGGATTAGCTAATTAGAATACCTAAGCTGAAATCAATAGGATCTGACAGCTAACACCTCCCTATAGCAATATGTCAGCATCTACAATTTTGCATCTATACTGATGTGAAAACTAGGTAGTCCCATTTACATCACTATGCAGTAATTCATATTTCCCTAACAGAAAACCATTCTATACCTAGTATATTTGCCAAGTTCCAAAATCAAAGCTAATGAAATTGTTATACCTTCCCTCTTGTAGTGCACATTTGCTTTTTGTTACAGTGATGCTTTTACAACCATGATATTTGGATTCTCTTTCCTAAGATACTGATGAACTGTAACAGGCAATTAAAATGCACGTCATGGCCAATAAGATCAAACAGAAAACTAAAAGATGATTAAAAAAAAAGTCTTCTTATTCTTCCTTAATAAGGTTCTAATAGAAAAATCTATAGAAACTACAGCTCAGGGCTTCCTGCCACCTTTCTACAGGTATGCAGTTTTCCCTGAGTGAATTTCTTAGTACCTGTGCAGTCTGAGTCACAATACTCCTGAAACTATCCTTCCTGTGCAGTAGAACAGGCTTGAAGAAATCATGCCACCTCAAGGCTTTCTCAAATTGGAAGGCTGAGAGACGCAAAAAAAGAATCTAAATAAAAAGTGGGTTATCCCACAGAATTGCAGCCTGAGGTATATCTTTTTCTGCTAGTTAGAATCTGAGTCATCTTGGGATTTTTGCTTCTTCTGAATTTCTAGGCAGAAGTAATCACTGATGACTTCTGTTTCTTAGTTTTTAGTAAGGCTGCACTGTCTTTCAAATCATGATGATAAGCCAAGTGCAATCCACCTGGCATAACACATAAGGGACCTTAAAGACATATGAAGTAGAGAAGAATGTATCAGTAATGTCTGCTGAGTTACTCTTTTGTCCCTAGAATTCACTACATGTCTGTTCATCTAAGGATCATTTTTGAACTTTCTGATTGCTGTTGGGTTTTTGTGCATTTTCTTTAGGTATTTCTTGACAGTGAGGGTGGCAGAGCACTGGAACAGGCTGCCCAGAGAGGTTGTGGAGTCTCCTTCTCTGGAGATCTTCAAAACCCGCTTGGACGCAGCCCTGTGCCACATGCTCTAGGTGACCCTGCAAGTGTCTAATCTATCGTTTAGTCAATCTAAGTGATGGTCTAATTCATTGTTTATTGATATTGTTTTTAGTAAATTGGTTAGTGGCAGACTAGAACCATGGTTCCCAACAGCTAGAGGTCACAGCTAACAGCTTCAGACATGTTTACTGCTAGCCGATCAGCTGTGGACATATAGGTTTGCTCATCTTTCAGGTACAGGCATATAATTTATATGGAGGTAGAGGATAAATTTAATCATGCCCATCTGAGGTCTAGATAGGTCTGAGTACTTTGAATCATGAACTTTTAAGATAAAATTTAGAAATCTTTTAAGCCCAAATCCTCAAACAATTTTTTTTTTTGCTGCCATCCTCCACATTGCTGCCTGAGATCATAGAATCATAGAATGCTTAAGGTTGGACGGGACCTCCAGAGGTCATCTAGTCCAACCCCCCTGCACACACAGGGTCACCCAGAGCATGTGGCGCAGGGTGGCATCCAAGCGGGTTTTGAAGATCTCCCGAGAAGGAGACTCCACAACCTCGCTGGGCAGCCTGTTCCAGTGCTCTGTCACCCTCACTGTTAAGAAATGTTTCCTGAAGTTCCTGTGGAACTTTTGGTGTTTCAGTTTGTGGCCATTACCTCTACTTCTGTCAGTGGCCACCAGTGAAAAGAGGCCAGCACTATCTTCCTCACTGCCTCCCTTGAGGTACCTATAGACCCGGATTAGATCCTCTCTCAGCCTGCTCTTCTCCAGGCTGAACAGGCCCAGCTCCCTCAGCCTCTCCTTGTAGGGCAGATGTTCCAGGCCCCTGATCATCCTTGTGGCCCTGCACTGGACTCTCTCCAGCAGCTCCACATCCCTCTTGTACTGTGGGGCCCAGAACTAGACACTATACTCCAGATGCGGCCTCACCAGGGCTGAGTAGAGGGGCAGGATCACCTCCCTCGACCTGCTGGAGATGCTCTTCTTAATGCACCCCAAGATCCCACTGGCCTTCGCCACGAGGGCACACTGCTACCTCAAGTTCAACTTGTCATCCACCACGACGTCCTGGTCCCTCTGTGCAGATCTGCTCTCCAGGAGGTCAATCCTCAGCCTGTACTGGTGTCTGGGGTTGTTCAAATTGAACAGGGCTGGACCGAGGACTGACCCCTGGGGGACACTGCTACCCACAGACATCAACATGTGGGAGAATATGCACAAAACTGCCTAAAAGCTGATACTGCATGAGAATTGACAAGTTGCTTGGAATCAGAGCTCATAAAGTGAAGGAGATATTTCTTGCACAATATTTTTATTTTGCGTGTCCAGGGAAGACCACTTCCTATGAGGCATAAAAATCCTCATAGGAAGTGGTCTTCTGCTTTTTTCACAGCAGACACACAAGATCTCTCATGTTGCAGTTGTTGTCACTCTTTCTCATCATTTATAAAGGATAGAGTAACTCTAATAGAAGAAATATATACTTCACTCGAAAGCCAAGGATTTTGTGATTAAAGTGCTCACAGGGAAACAGGCAGAGCTTTGCTGAAATTTCTTGTTCTAACTTAGGCAGAACCAGAGGTTGAATGTAGATCTCCTACTTCTGTGTGACTGCCTTAGACTTATTGTGTAGTGTGATATGTGCTCTTTCTATCATTTTCCTTGGAAAAGGGCAAACTTTGGTTCATAAGTGCTAGAGAGGGTTAATTAGCAAAGATTCCACTAGGTGATTGGTTTAATTTTTCAGTACTGAATCTTTACATTTTTAAGGGGAAAATCCTCTCTGTTCCTTTTCTACCAAAATGCAATATTAGTTCTTCCTGCTCCCCAGAAATGTAAAAATATTGGAAAGTTCAGGAACTGGGTTAATGGAACTATGCAAGTGCAGTGCCGGATATCCTGCAGCACAATAACGCAAGCCCATGGTGAGTCACTGTCATTACAGAGGAGCTTTCACAGAGGTCGAGTTGGGAAACTAGAAGAAGAAACTCATTGGAGTGTTTTTGTTTGTTTGTTTTGGTTTGGTTTTTGGAGGTTTGAGGTTTCAGTGTTGGATGAGCTGCAACAGAGGTACTATCAAACAGACACTTCCAAAACTGAAGGTGAAAAGGATTTCCATAACAGCTATGTGATGTGAGGTTTGTACCTATAAAGCTAAGCTAATCTCTCCCATCTCTGCAATATCAAGAAAGGAACTTCATGCAATCAATATTAAGATAAAGAAATATTTTTACATTATCATTGCCATAAATTATTTTCATCAATACAGTCAACAATGGTCTATAAGAAAAGCTTTACAGAAGTTAAATAACAAAGTGCAGCTACCCTGGTTTAAACCTGCAGAGCTCTCTGTGATACTTCCCAGGAGAATACCTTCCATTTAAATGTATTATATTCATTATTCTCTTCCTTCCCCTTCCTTTCTTCTTACTTTTTAATTCATTTTGTGGCTTCTTCTTCATCATGTGGGCTTTTATTTTCAAAATAAGCCATTTGCACAGTACCTTTGCAAATGCCTTTGGAAAATTTAAATATATAATTCAGCTACATCCCCTTTATCTGTCATGCTAGCAATATCTTCAAAAAGTCTAGCGTATTTGTAAAGCAAGAGCAGCTCTTCTAGCATTCTTACTGCATCTTGTTAACTAATCCCCTTGTCACCACCTCACTTTCACTTTCTTCTGCCACAAATTAATCCATCAACAATCTTGTAATTCGAATGATCTGGTTTCCTTCTTTTTCCATGAAGTGACATTAACTCGCATTTGAGTTGTAAGAAGGCTGCATATTTCTCACTGAACAAAATATAATCAAATCTTGCTTCTTTTAAATGCAAGGGTTTTGCCAGCTCTTGTGCAATGCTCTCAGGGTTATTTAAGAACATAGACAGAGGTAAAATGCAGATTGGTTAAGATGCCTGATCCAGGCTGCCCTGGAGCCATTTCTTCTTCTAAGGGGAAATGTGATTTTAATTTACGGGGAGCAAGTGACTTTATTTTCCTATAGGCTGGATGTAATGAAAGTAGGGTTCCTTGACTGCCCCATTAAACTGAGGGGAGAAAATAAATATTGCCCCATATTCCTCAATACCTCATATACTCCATTACAAATGGCAGAAATAAAACATCGCCAATGCAACACAACTTGCAGCCTTCTGGTGGTAAAAATAATGGACATGAGGCACAGTGGAGACACCTGTAATTAAGCTTTTAGATTTTCTGGACTGTTACAAACTGGAAAATACTACTAGCAGGCAGAATCCGTTGAAGTATAAATTAATACCATAGGCAGATGCTACTGAGTTGTTTCAAATAGGAAACAAAGGACTGTGGAAGCAATAACGCAAGAAAGTATAGTTTTAACAGGCAATTCCATTTTCCGGATGACTAGAGCCACTTGACCTTTATCCTTGCTTTTTACAGTGTGTCCAAAATAAACAGAAATTTTGTGCAATATACACCTTGTTAGGTACTCTTGTATAAAGAGGAAGGGGACTGATTCTCTACTGTACTGATCTTCATTCAGGTATTTACCCTAGCGCAAAATAATTGTAAATATTTTTCATCTCATGATGGGGTACACTTCACTGTAGAAGGTACAAGACACTTGAGGACAACACCAGAAATATTAGCCCAAAGCAGCAATCCAGTAGCCTCTCCCTCATCATCCCTTAAAAAACTTATATACATGGAATAAATGGAAATTAAATAAATGGAAATACAACCTTTAAGACTTTGTAGTTCTCAGTTTCAAAATTCTTGGAGACAAATGAGTTAAAGAGGTTAAAAGTCAAAAGTTCCAGATGAAAAATAGATCTTAAAACTTTGTGGAAAATCCTAACGCATTGGAAAGGAGATTTATAGTGAGGAAAAAATGACTATCATGATCCAGATGAGACCGGTGAATCTCATGCAGAAGAGCATCCTTTATCATATTTTATATGGTAACATGGAAAATTCATTACTTGGAAATTTTTAATGCATTATATATTTTTAAATACATTCCCCAGAAGCATACTAGATATAATACACATTTTTAAAGGGTTAACACAAATAACTACAAACAAAATTCATAGTTTCAGGACTAATTTGTACTCCATTCGTTACTCAGGGTATTTCAGGCTGCAAATTAGCTTTTTCTCTAGAACAGTTTTGTTTCTGAGTATCTTCAAAAAACAGGTTCACAAGATTTTTTCTTCTTGTTTTATGTGTCATTCTGCTAGCACTTGGCAATAGCTGAAAACATTTACAGCCTAAATAATTTCATTTTAGGAAGAACCTACACTAAGTAATTTCAGACCATAAAATCAGTATGTCAGAAAGTTATGAAGGTCTGAATTTGATATTACTGACATGAAAAGCCTTGCAGCTGATGCTGTATTGTTATAGAGTCTGTATCAACAGTCTCCCATGCTGAGAAGGAAGGCTCATGTTTTATACATCTGATTCATACGACAGCAAGAAAGACATATTCTTGAAGATAGAGATGTGCTTTAGACATACAGTTGAGCATGGGGATGCACAAGAATTTATCTGGGACAAAAGAATAATGTCTGGAGCTAGGAGTTAAAAGCTACAGAGTTTGGTCTGTATTGAGCCAGAACTCTCAAGTTTTCATGACTTTGGCTCTAGAGTCCATGCTATAGCATCTATAAACAGAATTGAAGATAATCAGCCCTTAGGGAGGCTTCCACAGCTGCTTTTACTCCTTGCCCCTGAATATCTGGAGGATCATATGGCAGTTCTGTGTCTTTGTAGGCCTTAGTTTCCTTATTTTTAATCTGAGAACATCTCTTCTGTGCAATCTCCACAGCCTTTGGTGATCCTCAAATATAAGTGACAGTCTAGTGTAGATGTCTACTAAATATTAGCACTGTTAGAAGTAGGTTGTAAAAATAGTGTGGTCGAGCTCTAGAAATGTTTTTGGGCAAAGAAAGAAAATTGCAGAGGCAGAACGGGCACAGGGAGAGCAGTCACGAGCAGTGGGACTCAACTGTTCATTATTATTTTTCCTGTTATTTTTCTGCTTTTATAGCTTTGTTTTTTATTTCAAACACCAGACATTGGATGCAAAGGCAATTATTGCTCCTGCAGGTAAGTTGTGCTTTTTCATTTCCATCTCTTTTATTATAGCAATTGAATTCTCATCACTGCCCCATATTCCTTCTTATCCCTATAGGATACAGACTTTTCACTTCTTCTCTCCATTGCTCCACTGTATTGATCAGGCAATCTGCAACCTGTCCTTCCTTTAATGCCATTTCCAAACTTCCATCTATCTAGCCTCCTGTCTCTCCCAGGCAAATAATTGGTGGGTGCAATCTTATCCAATATAGCATGGCATTATTTCTGTATTTAAATATGACATTATATACAAAAATGGATCCATGGTATGAAGAAATTCATGAAGAATCTCCCTGTAGATGTCAAGCAGAACCTATTGTTAGGAAAGGAAAGGAAGACAGAAGGATAGTTTAAAAATAGACAAACAAATAAAAATGATAAGCAGATATGTAGAGGACAGTCCTAATAATTACCTCATTCTGCAGCAAACAAACAAATAAAAAAAAGCCCCAGGAAAAGCCCCTCTATGGGCTCTATTCATTTTCCCCTGAAAGAACTTGAATGGATAAGATGTTTGGCTTTGTACTGATGGAACACAAGCAGTTCCAGAAGGATGATTCCCTGCCTGTATCAGTGGTATAAAACTTGGATCCTTAAAGCAAAACAAATGCTTTCACTTTCACTTTAACACAGTTGCTCTTGAAGAAACTCTCTTCTGTCTTGTACAAGCTGAATCCCAGAAACCTAAGCCTTCTGATGAGTCTCATGGAGGGAGAATTTTTATGAATAATACAGACCTCATAAACAAGTGAGTCATTTGAGGCAGAGTCAATGACTCACAGTATATTCACTTAGATTTTGAAATTCCATTCCAGGAAGTTGAAATAGGAGAAAAAATGAAGAACCTATAATAATGTTAGCAAAAATTCCAAATTCTTGCACATAAATAAGGTTTTGGTCTGCATTGTGGACTACATCAGACTGTCAAAGAAAAATGTGGTTTTAGCCTTTAAAAATGAAATAAAATTATGAGAAGATCTTTCTAAATGAATGAAATAAATGAAAGCTTTTAGGAGCTTTTGTAATTTGTTGATGAATAGAATATATACATTTATAGATATATATACTTTTTTTTTTTTTTTTTTTCCCCTGCAGTGGAAGTCAACTAAGTATCTGAATCTACTTGCTGGCCTATTTTTCTTTGCATATATCTCCCCATTGGGATGGACTGAGAAGAGCTGGTCACAGTGGTTTAACTGCAGACTTAAGATCGTAATATTTGGTAAATGGGAGATGTTGTGGGAGAGCTTGACTCCTGAGAAGCAGCAGGTCTTCTGATTGCACTTTGATTTCATATCATAACCCTCCTGGTGTGCTTCCTGGACCCATATCTAAAGATTCTGCATAAAGCACTTACTTAAATAATATCTGCTCCTAGCCTTTCATAACAGGCCTTTTCACACAAATTTGCACTTTGTTCCTCCCTAAGTTTGCATAGTAACCAGATTGGTGAAAACAGATGAAGAACAGCTTTGTGCTCCCATCTGATGTTGGTTCAGATCACTGGAAGGATGTTCTGATAAACAAAGAGCTGCAGGCATGTCAGAACCCCTTTCCTCATCCTAATCCACAGCTCAGTTAAGAAACAACATGTTTTTCATCATTCAGTCCTCCTTTCATCTCTTCTCCTTCTCATGTGTCTGTGGGGTGTTTTTTTTTTTTTTTTTTTTTTTTTTTCCCTCCCGCTTTGCTATTTGCGCTGCTCCTGAATGTTGATTAGAGACTACTTAGGCCAAAGCCAGAGATTTTTTTTTCCTCTCCCTCAGGTCTGGCATACCTGGTCCTCGCATTTAAGAATACTAGGTGGCTTAGATTACCTGAGTGGTGGGTGGTGTCCAACAGTGCTGTTGACAAAAGGTGATGTGTTAAGAGAAAAAGATGAAATGCTTCTTACAGTGAATGTTGCAAAAGAACAAAACATCAGTCTTTCGTGCCATGAGAGCAAAAATCACAGGATGGGGTCATATTGGAGAGAAGAGAAAAGAGAGGTTCAAAGCTGGTGTTCTGGGTCAGTAGGTTCCAAATGTATACTTACTTTTATATCTGTTGCACTGATTTTTATACAAGGTGGAGGTTAACTGTTTGTTGTTTTCCTTTCGCTACAGCATCCTCTGAGATCAGGCCATATGCTTTCTTTATACTAATTCAAAAGAACCTTACTTTTTGAAGATCATTTGACTTGATCTAGTCAAAAGTCCCATTTTAAAATTGTATCCTCTATCTATCATTAATGACAAGAGAAAATAAAGCCTAAACCAAGGGGACAGCAAGGATCCTGGCCTCTTTCCAGGTAGGATCAGATCCTGTTAACATTGATAATTGTATAAGCCCCTGCTTCTATTTGATACTGAGACTTTGGCCAGAGGTATGGGAGGGAAGGGACCACTGGTTATCTCTCCTTGCACCAGCTAACAACAGCTGATATTGGACCAAGGACTTGTCCATAACGCTAATGATGAAGGTGCAGAAAAGTATGAGGCCTTCCTAAAGCTGTGAAGAACTGAGCTGGTGCTGGGCAGTGTGGCCAAGCATATACCGGAGGATTCTGCAGTAGAGTTGATGGAGCTTTATTAGCAGTACAAAATATCTATTGTGGACCACTTAAATGCACACTTGATGCAAAGCATGCAAATTCATTGGCTTCAATAGGGCTATTCATGTATGTAAAGCTGAGCACGTGCTTAGGCCACTGTTCAGTAAGGCAGTGATGCCTTTTGTTACTCTCACCCCGAGCCTTTCTGTTTTTAGTCCATCAGGAAAGCCTATAATTTCTTTAGTTGCTACCTTGGTGACATTTGTGAAAGCACTTCTAGGAAAAACTTGCACTGAAGCAATTAGATAAGAATTTGATAAGGAAAATGAAAATATGTTCCAGTTTATCATCACCTGTTTTATGGGAAAATTTGGAGATGCTTGAAGAAGACCAGAGTAAACCATGAAAAGCAAAAGTTTGTTGCCATCTCATACTTGCCTGATCCTCACAAAAAAAGGCATGTTTAAAGCAAGAAGGTTGCAAAGACATTTCATTGAGCAGTCAGTCTTCCAAAGTAAGTGACGTATTGCAAAAATCATGCCTTGTTTGAGCAGTGGTGGCTTGGAGAATACAGTTCCCATAGAGCACAATATTGGAAACATCTATATTAGAAAGTAGGCAGCAACATATTTCTCAGCAGAAGTGTGTGAAAACACAGTGATCTGATCTGTTTTGCAATGGAAATCTCTGTATGAGACAATTCTACAGTCTCTCAAACAAACACCTAAAGAAAAGGTGCTCATAGAATAAAGCATACTTTAAAAGCAAAGTGCCAAACCTCCTGTTTTCCTATATCTTATTTACCATATAATATTTAAGTGCCTTTCGCACTGTTTTAAAAGAAAACTGCCTGACCATATTTAAATAAAAACCTCCTTTCACTTGCCATGCTACAGATTTCATTTTATCTATATGAGAATGTGAAACTAGGGAATTAATAATTATTTCATTTGGAAAGGTACGAAGCAAATTCCATTGCCTTTGTCTGATTAGAATCTTCCCTGCTGGTTTAATTAAAAATGGCCATGTGACAAGCAAAGAAAGCATCTCTCCTTTGGGGCGGGGAGGCAGGAGAGATGGTATTGTATTTTCCACTAAACAGTGAATCCTGAAGCTCCAGAGTTGTAAAATTTAAATGCTTAATGCAAATGAAAAATGCAGACTCAGGTCAGCTATAGACAAATGTCACTAGACTGGATGCAAAATGCATTGGAGGCAGAAGAGATGACATTTATCAGTCATCCATACACCAGTAACTAAAACAATTTTAGGGTTGTCTAGACAGGCATCTATTTTTCCTTAAATTTAAAAGCTTTAGTAGAAAGGCAACAGCAAATGCTCTTTTTTTTTCTTTTTTGTTTCTTTTTTTTTCCTTTTCCAGGAGAGAGAGATAAGATAGGAAAAGAACAGAAAAAAAGATATTTTTCAAGACGAAAAGTATATATATTCTTTTAATCTCTTTTGCTGCCAGTGTAAAGGAGGTTTTCTTGGCATGTTCTGAAGGCAATTTAAGTGAATTATCAGAGTGTGCATGCAATGCTGGCTGTAATTATTACAGTACAGCCCTGTAATATTGAGCTTAATTACTGTGTACAGTGTTTGGCCTTTATGTTTTCTGCTTAATTTACCCTGCATAGTTAATGTGAATTTAGTGAAATCATTATGCACCTTTCAGGTTTCTTCTTTTGGAAAAATATTTACATTCTCAGGAGAAACAAACTAGAATAGATACAAGTATTGAGGTAAATTATTCTGCTGGAGGGATCCATTCCCGCTGTTGCTTACGTGCAGCCATAGTTCTGCAAATGAGTAATCACATTCTTGGTTAAAGTCTGTGAACTGTCCCATTAGCTGCAACAGGAGCACGCACAAAACTTCAGCTTCAACATCTGACTAAATATTTTTACTCTCTGAACCACATGTGCTGTTTCATTTTCGCCCTGTGTAGTACCGAGCGTGTTAGTGAGAACGTGCACAAAATTGCAATTGTTCTCACTGCTTCACAGAATACATACAGCATATTTGGGGATGAATGAAATTATTTCTATGATGAAATTATTTATCCTGCTGCTTTAAATTAAACATAATTGAAGCATATGCTGTATTTAAGCAGAAGCCATATAGCCCTACTCTTCTGCAGTCTGTTGTCCATTAATATCTCTCGTGTTCACAGGTCTCTCATACCTCCTCCTCTAGTAGGAGGAAACGGCTCAGTGTCAGATTACCCTTCTGGCAACAGGGCTGAAGTGGAGGCTATTCAAGCCCTGAACTTTACTGCCAGCGGTTTAAAGCCCTGCAAAATGTAAGGTCAGCTCTGGCTGTCACATGAGGAGCAGAGAAACTGAATAGCGCAGAAACTTGGTAAAAATACAGAAGAAAAAGACATTGCTTACATGGTAGGCTGTAACAGAGTGCTCTGAATTTTAAAAAGATGGACCTTTTTAGGGGGGCAAAATGAAATACAGATTGCTTGGGAAAGAAGCATTTAGGAAAGCATTAGGGAAGAATAAAAATGAACTAAATCAGGGGGTTCAGTTGAGAATATTCCATTGCATTTACTTCCTTCAGAAATAATATAATTATATCTATATTTATATTTACATTTGGGTAAATGTATCATAAAACATAACAGCTATACACGGTGGAAGAGTTTTGGTTTATGTTCTTTTTATATTTCGTGTTTTTTTTTCTTCTGCCCACAGCTCTGACTTCCTACATGAAAAGACAGTGAGTTTGTGTGACATGAAGAACCTCTCATTTTGTCAGCTTGGACAATATCAGGAAGTTAGAGAAACTGAGGCTCGGGGAGATGTCAATAACAGTTCTCTAGTGCCTAGTGAGGTTGTTTTGGAGCAATCAGACAGAAGTGCAACTGATCCTACAGTAAAGTGTCCAGATGTGTACGCACCCCCGTGCCTTCACTTTGACTTGAGGTCTTACGAAAAATTTTGAATGCATTTAAAAAATTAAATACCTTTTTATTAAAAGCATGTGTAACTTAGAAAAAAAATTATATGTGTATATATATGTATATGTATATGTGTGTGTGTGTGTGTGTGTCTATGTATTTGGACGGATGATGCTGCCTGTGTACAGCTGTCAGGTGAGTAACAAAAAAGCCAAAAACAAAAAAAATCCTCCCTCTTTGGGGTCAAAAGCAGAGTGTTTCGTGTAGTTCCAGCCCCTCCATCCCGCACATCCTGCAAGGCCGAGCAGACCCGGGAGCAGGCGCTCCGCTCTCCCGGCTCCCGGGCTTTCTTTTCCCGCTGCACTTTTTTCCCTGCTCCACGTGGTGGAGCTGCAACAATATTTTTCCCGTCCTTATGCTAAGAAGGAAATAGTTATGAGCACATTTGAAAGGCAATGTTCGCCTTAACAATTCAAATGTATTCCTGTTAATTTGTATTTGATAAAGGTTCAGAAGTCTTTTGTTGTATGTCTAGTTAGCCTGCATGTTACCATTGGAGCATTTGCAAATTTTCTATTTGATTGTGAGCCTTACTGTGAATTTTTATGTGGCTGTATGCCTGCACTTTTGTTTATTTGTACGTAAGCATGTGTATTTTTGTGTTTATAACTATATGTATGTGTGTGCGTATGCGTGTGCGTATACATATACATTATATATATTATATATACATATAAATGAAGGAAAAAGCTGTGTATTTGAAATTGTTTTTGTCATGAATGGATTGAAATAGCAAAGCACAGAGCAACGCCCGGTGCGTATACAATGACAACACATTATTTAGAGCCAGGTGATAATACTTGTGATCTTTAGGATTTGATTGTCCTTCCACGTAAAACTTAGCGGATCCAGCGAGCTCAAAACTGAGAGAGGGGGGAATGCTTAGATTTGAGGAAGCTCCTTTTCTGTCTGTGTTCTTATTGGACAGTTATTTCAAGTGAGAGGTCAACACCCTTGCACCAGTCGCCCTTGCAGCAGTCCTTAACATCTACTTATCATGTCTTCTTTTTAAAGACTCTCAATTGCAGATACCTCTTACACTGATAAGCGGAAAGAAAATAAAAAGCAAATCAATAAATATGGCAGACATGCACTTGCTGTTGTTATCAAGCCCGAGCTAGCAATATTTGTGTGGAGGTGACTATTTTGTTACTGAGGTCCACAACTGTGGAGTCTTGCATGTTAGCAGTTTGTGGAGAGCAAACCTGAACTCACCAAATGCGTGTTTTCTCTTACCTGTTATGCATCCGTGTTCAGGTGTGAGATCTTCTGTCACTAACTAAATCTTTGCCACCTCCAGCTTGCCTGGCTGCAATGAGGAACCCTTAAAGGTGCCTCAGGGTAGAGAAAATAGTAGTGTATCTGGCTAGCGGAAGCTGCAGTTGATACTTGTTCTCCAGAGATTGCACTGTCTTCTAGATGGTTTCTTCACTAAATGTGATATGTAGTTACAATTATTAGCGCTTTTTGTATTTAAAGTCCTGTGTGAATCAGGTTCTCCATCTTTTGATGCTGAATCTAGTATCAAACTAGTAAAATAATGATTGACATTTCCAAATCATCTGGGTAATTTTGACATGTAAGTGGACAGAGTATTTAAATCCTCTTCTGGGAATCCCAGTCATGGTTCTTTCTGCACCAGGGTTTGTCTCTTTATGGTACCTCAGGGTCTGCACTCACAGTAGCACCAGTTAAGTAGTACTGATTGAGGGCCCTCCTGGAGGGTTCTCCAACTCACTCCTGTGAGTTTCTCCAAGTATTATCTCAGTTTGGGATGGTTTTTAGCTCTTACACAAATGGCAAACCTTGAATGTCTTAATTCTTAAACTGAATGTCTTAAACCAGCTTGAGCACCTCTGATCTGAGAATTGTTTAGGGTAATGTTTTTAGTTAAGCATTTTCTGGAATGTTACTGCGACAGTATCTCTGCATGCTTGGATGGTGTTTCAGTTTCATAACTGACCACAAAGAAGGTGTAAATGCAAAAATATAAGCAGGGAAAACTTGCTGTGTCTGAGTTTTTGATGACACTTTACACACTACCAAGCTCTGACACATGTAGCCTTTAAATGGCAGTCTGCAGGACACTTACATTTTAGTGTCTTGCTGAAGATATGTGTTTGAATAGTATCTTCTAATACCTCAGTGTATGACAGCAACAAAAATAGACTCCCCATTTTTTTGTGCTGATCAGCTCTATAAATGCAGAATGATTTTTTCAGCTTCCATGTTTCTGTCCATGCTTTCTGTAAACTTCAGCTAAAGTCGCTGTACTGCGATAGATCAGCCTGAAGTAGGAAGCTCAGGAGCACTTCGGAAACAGCGTTTTATCAACAGGAGAATGCCCATCTCCGTCCCTTTCTTCTTTTTCTTTAAACTGTCCTGTAAGTTTAAGAAAAGGTGAGAGTGTTTTGGAGGTTTTTGCCTGCAGGATAATGGCTGAGAGAACTGCAGAAGCTGAGAGAAACAGTTCAGAAAGCTGCCCGAGCCTGTGCGAGCGTGAGTAGTTGCAAAAGGAGCCGATGAAGCGGAGCCTGTCATGGCGTGACCAAGTAAACTGCTAGCATAGCTAGATAGACCACACGAGAGGCTTCAGATGTGGCTGTCCCAGGGCCCCTGTGCAGACCATAGTCATGTCAGAGTGTGTGCATTTTTTTTTTTTTCCTAGGCAGCCTTTCAGAGGCCTTCAGAGCCCTTGGAAGTTCGTCTGTCCAAACCCTGCTAATTAGAAGTTTTGTATGCCATGATGTATTTAAGACTGAACAATCTTTTTGGGAGCCCTTCTAAAGACACAGCACCATCTACAAGTAGCTCCTTGCGAGGCTGGGCCTTTGAATCCAGCATAAGTTGCACTTCCAAAGGTTTCTGGTCAACTGCAGGCAGCTCTGCACAGCAGTCTACCATGCATTATAGCAGGCTTTCTGGAATGGATTGGGGGAAACCTCCTGCCAGGAGACTGGCAGGAAAAAAAGGTGAATCTGTTAAAGGATAAGCCACATATTATTTCACATCCTCTTTTTGAGGACTGGAAGCTGTATTTGTATAAGTGGTTTGATACGGGGAAACCTGTTGGCAATTAGTTTGCATTCATAGAATAATCAAAACTGTTGCAGGTGTGTGAACTAGTAAAAACATTTGTGAGGAAAGCAAGTATCTGAAGTTTCTAGAATCATGTGATTTAATTCTAACGAGATTTGGGGACCTAACTCAGCAAATGGATGCTATGGACACTGGTGTTGTGGGAAGGAGGGAAAGGGGTGAGGGAAA
>NW_010576575.1:32987-51280 GCF_000705375.1 Tinamus guttatus
AATAAACAAATAAATAAAAGAAGGATTTTACTTCAATAGCAGTTATTGAAATTTGGTAGTAAAAATGAATATTTTTAATTGGAGTATCATTTTGTATATTCACCCTCACTTTTCAAATCAGAAGCAGTTCTATGAGCATCTTTTCAATGTTTCTGTTCAATGTTTAGTGTCTCTAAGAATTCTCAAAGTGTACTATCTATCTGATGTAGGTGGAATATACTAGAGAATGATGCATTCTGGTATCATCACAACTCATGACAGTGGAAATGTGCAGCTTCTCCATAATTATCTGTAAATACAGAAGTGTCTGTTGATGTAAGAAATACACTGCAAGCCAAATATACAGAACAATCCAAAGTAATAGTACCAATACAATGGTATTTCTCGATTTTGAGCAGGCGTTTCAGAGCAAGGTGTTATTCTACCTGCTGTGATTACTCACTGCATGCAGGAAAGCTACACAGGGTGAGAAAACACACATCCTTTATTTTTGGTAACAAAAGAAACTGTAAGCCTTTTAGTACATGTGAACACATACAGCCATATTGTGTATTGAAAAATAGCCAAAAAATAACTTAGAGGAGAAGCACATATGGATTTGATTTCTCTTCCCCTTGACAGAGTGTGAGGCTATTGTGATAAATTAAGTTCCACCTCTGATATAAAACTGAAGCAGGTAAGAAGACGTCGAGGCCAAATATGCTGGAATAGTTTAACATAGTGTCAATCTAGAAGGGAAGCTGTTGATCCTCTGATCATTGCTGGAATATAGTGTAATGGTTCCTTTGACACCTTTGTCTTTTATTTCATCAGTGTGTAGTACATGACGTTTTGTGCTTGTGAAAGGTGCAGAACTGACAGGCCTTGAGACTGAAGTCTTCTCTTTGTACACATAACAGATGATACGTAGACAAACACGGCATCCATTCCCTGCCTCTCTCTGTCTTCTGTGTGCTTCAGCTGCTGCTTTCTTGATGGGTCTTTCTCATCTGACCACCATTTGGACTGAAAAAGATAGTCCAGACTCAGACCTACTCAGACTCTATTGCCATTTTTTTTCCTTCTTTTTTTGTGATACAGACACCTATTTATCATGAATTTAAATAATTCCAGCTCATTTCATGTGGGTCACAAACCGCCCATTAGGCTGTAATATCTTTAGGTTACCAGTGACCTGAACCAGCCTTGATCTGGTAACCTATACCAGAGGTGAAATGCTCCATATCCTATTTCCATTCCTTGCTCGTATATGAATTTGTTCAGTATAAGGTTAATCATGCATACAGGAGAAGTCTTTTTTTTTTTTTCTCTCTCTGAAATGCACAGTAGATCTGTGTTTTTGTCCCTTCTGTCTGTTTGGAAGAGACAAAAGGGATTATGAATAACTAAAGTAGAAATTATGGTGTTAACAGTACCAGTGAATGCATAGTAAAATTATTATGTTTCATAATATTAGTGAAATTCATCTCTTTATTCACATAGCACAGAATTCCCACTGGGAATATTGGATCCACCATGCAGATCAGAGAGAACAATTTTGCCTGTAGGATGGAGTTCTAATAGTTTTACCATTCTCGAATTTGGAGGGGAAAGAGCTGAGAGGAAAGGAGATATTGTCTCTTCTTCTTGTTGAATAATGCAACCACTTAGAGAAAAATAAAATACCAAACCACTGGACCAACAGCTTGTAAAAATTTAACTTCAAAATGTACAGCTATTTCCTGTAGTTGGCACAGCCCCAAATACTCAAGAGTTATGTCTATAATTATAAAATAATTCAAATGATTAAAAATAAAATATTGCCAACCTCAAATAAAAATTAAAACAGAAAAAATAAAAGAATCTTTCAGGCTATTTTGTACCCAGCTCTAGCTTGGAGTGAGGTTAGGGGACACAATTCAAAATTCCTGGTAAGGCAGTTTTATGACAGAAATTTTGGACAAGGTCTCTTCTTGGCTATTTTTTTGTCATAATTAATAAGACAGAGACCCGATATAATTGTATACATATGCATCAATAATACATGGATTTATATGTATTTTACTTATGTATTTTTTACAACTTCAATTCTTTGTACTTTTCCAATATTTTTCTTGATGTGTGAAAATGATTATATTTTGTCTCTTCTTATGAAAGGTCTACTATGTACTAAAGTCTTTTGTTATCTTTTAGCAGATGTTGCTAATTATTCTGTTTCTTAATAAGGATGTTGTTGTATTATTTGTTAATGCTTTGGTAGATTATGGAAGAAAATCAGTAATACAAATAACAGTAAAAGAAGTATGAATGTTTGTTTGGAAGAGACAAAAGAACATTTTTTTTAATAATCTCTGTCTCTGCAATAATATGGGATGAAGTTAATGTTTTTAGTAGTAGCATCATATTCTTATTCCACTTACTCATACAAGGTATCATATGAACAGAGACTTAAATTATTTTTGTCAGGACTGGGTTTGCATTAAGGATCTGTTTAGTGATTAAGGCCAAAAACTGCCCCCTATCATTTTTCACACTTGCATTTACTCATACTTTCAGACTTGTCTGAGCTAGATCAACTAAATTTTCCCTGAAAGATTGAGAACATATCCGGTCTCACTCAGTCAGTCCAGAAGGAATTCACTTATTTCAAGAAGTCTCATTACACAAGATCCTTCTATTGCCTCTTGTTATTTATCTTTCAGTACTATCACCTTTTACTACCCTTTCTTCTTTCTTAATTCAAATTAATAAAGTCCTGCAGTGAATGATTCTTCAGTTCCTTTGAAATTTCTTTTGAAAGAGTGAGAAGTCCTCAAAAATCACAATATTCATAAAATGGTTGAGGGAAAAAACCCTTTATTCTTTCCTCTAGACTTCAGTGACACTGTGAAGTTTCACGTAATTTGCAGACTGCATCTCATAAAATACTGGCAAAATTTATTCAATTCAAATTAAATAGATGTAGCACAGAGTAATCTTTCTCTATTAAATATGTCACTTTTTGCAATTGTTTCTTAATATCCCTCACAGCTTCCATCTAAGATTAGCACTTTCTTTGCTGCCACAGTTTCACTAACCTACTGAATTATTCACTGAAGCATAACCTTCAGATATCAGGTTAGAAAGACCTTGATTATGGCAGGAAGTGAACTGTATAAACCATTTTTCTTTAAAAGAAAATTTCTCAGTATAGAAAAGTCTGAAACGAGATAAGTATTAAATATGTGTAAAAATTAAGTTCATAATTGATAGGAATTTAGTCAGCTGTGACATTCCTGTATTTTGTTTATAATAATGTACAATAACATTCTAGATACCATTTAATAGTGTAAAGACATGTGCATTTTTTATGTTGCTTGTTTCAACTTAAAGTCCAAGCCAGGATATCCATTTTGGCCTTTGCTGCAGAGTACAGCTGTGGAATCTCTTGCATGGGTTTAACGTACTGGGCAAAGAATATTTACATCCAGTTCCTGATTTTGTCCCATTTGCTGCAAATTACTTTTAAGGGGCTCTTAGCTCTGGAAACCATGGTGACAGAGTGGAAGGCTTCCCTCCAGCAAACCGCTGTTATTGACCATTACTTTGTGCCAATCCACTGCTGAAAGGTCATTTGAACACCTACCAAGGAGGCAACAGCTTCAGGAACGCTTCCTTTGCTAGTGTTGAAATACAAACCCGCCAGTTGTGCGTCCACTTCTCATGACCTGCTCATTGCCACCCATGGGCTGAAACGCAATTGCAAAGTTTAAGGGCTTAAATGCCTTCACGTTTAGAGGTGCTGTGGTAGTAAAATGTCAGGACAAACAGCATTCTACAAATTATTCTGCTACTCATGCGTACAAATTTTCATAATGACTTGACCTAGAATAGGAACAAAATGTGTTTTTCCTAACGTGGGTGATAACTGCATAATTATGCAACTGATTCTGCTAATATTATCAGCCTTATGTTGCTTTCCCAGATGTCAGAGAAATGGCACAGAAGGAGAAAACAGGTGGCTAGATTGTGGGATATTACGCATATTACAGTTCATAATGAAATTTTACGTGTAGATTTGTTGACTGCAGATTCAAAAGGTATAATACAAAATATGCTTCACAAGAATTTAACCTGTTAGATTTAGCAGAGCCTTCAGCAAATTTTCTTCTGTGCAACAAAATACGCCCTTCCTAAGGCATGTTTAAACTGCTTTCTTTCTCTTTTCTGTCTCTTTTTATCAGAGTTTCTCAGCTTGTGGTTTGTTGTGTTTTTCAAAACATATGAAAGTGTCAAATATGGGTAGTTCAAGCCAAATATGATTTTCATTGAAAAACGTAACGTACAGAAAACTATTGTTTTAATTAATTTTTAAAAGAAAGTATGTGTATTGCTCTTCAAAGAGTCCTTAAAATTTGAGACTCATTTGAAAGCTATGTGGAACATCAAAACATTGAGTTCATGGTTTGGGTGCATAAAGGAACTTTTTTTTTTTGGTATTTCTTTAATATCCATATCTGTCTAACATATCCTGTGTTCCTATATCCTTAAAAACATTTATTTGATAATTCAATTCTGTATTCAATGCATGTTTATTAAAGAAGTTTTCCTTTGATAAAAAGTTCTGCAGTTGAGGCACTTTATTTGCAGACCAAAAAATGAGATGTGAAACAGTGTAATTTCCAATGTGGGAAAGATCTAAAATGTGTATGTAGGGCAACTGATCGTTTAGTACTTAGAAATATATAATGGAAGTCATTGTAGCCATTATTTAGAGTGCCTTGCAAATTTTATTTTAACTATATCCACTCAAGCTACCTCAATGCCTAACTGGATAGAGAGTGTTACCAGTTCTTTACTTACTTCATTTAGTCTTTTAGTAAGGTTTGGTACAAATCCTGTCAGACTTAAAATAATTGGAAACAAATTTCAATATCAACATTGAAAATGAAAGCTTCAGACAAAAATAAAACTTTCAGTGCTTCTTCCAATAAATAGTACAAAATACATGTCTTGTTACGTGTCTGGAGTTTGTATGATAATCTGATACTCGATTAAAAGGATTACTATTAAACTATTTTTTTTTTCAATGAACTGATTCACCATCAAGCTTGAAGAAGGTGGTGTAATCTAAAGCAAACTATATTTACATTATTTTTACTTTGCCTGTTTATTGGGAGTGTTCTGAAGAGGAGATTATTTGCTAGCATGCAGAAATGTAATGTTTAATGGAGTGATAGGGGAGACCAAACAATAGCAGGGAACATAAATATTCTTGCTCATTTGTTTCTAGAAAGAATTTTTTGCTATTTTTGATTCTGTGTGTACTTATATAGAATAGCTTTGGATTTTGAATTAAAAGACAATTTATATGATGAAAAATAGAAAAATGTCATTTATGTAAGAATTTTTTTATGTTAGGACTTTGGGTAATTGATGGATAACATGGACTTCAAATGTTACGCTTTTTTTTTTCAGGTTTGCAGGCATTTGGAAGGTTAATAGCAGACATATGTTACAGTGGTTGCCAATAGTAACCCCCTGTAATTCAGGTTGGGATCAAACATCCATCCAACCCCACTTGTCCCCACTCATTAATTCCAAAAGCTACCCATGGAGATTGTTTTTTGGGGGTGACGCTTTACATGTGTGTCTAGCAGTCTCTTCTGTACGTATTTATCTAAACATTTACATTGTTTCAATCACCACATTACATAAGTGTGAATGAATCTTGGCTGACAACAGAACTGTGAGGAATGGAGGTGTAGTATTATCTTTCCCATTTAAGAGGATGAGAAATCTAGGAATTTAAGACTTGCTAAAGTTTTCAAGAAAATAAGTATCACTGCTGTGTGTCCACTTTTGTTCCTGCTTCCCTTTTTTGTTGTTGTTGTTTTTTTTTTGTTTTGTTTTCCCCAAACAGACTTGAATCTTGTGAGCAGAGATCCATTTGCCTTGTTATCAGGAACAAAGGGCCTGGTGATTGGGAAGGGCTTGGGAAAGCTTTGAGGCTTTATGTCAAAGTTTCCAGCTTAATTCTTAACAGTTTTTGCATGAAGTAAGTTAGCGTATATATGTGTATTTTGATATAGTTACAGTGATTAAATATTAAATATTGCCATTCTGGTGATGGTCAGGTTACTTAGGAATCTATTTGCTCATTTTCTGATACATAGTAGAAACGAATGTCTGTTATCTCCTTAAACACAATAATAGATACATCCTGTAGTCAAAATAGCACCAAGGGACCTTGAGAAGCCCTGCTCCGGTATAGAGGAACTGCACCTAAAGAGATCTATTACATTGTGCAGACAATGTAGAGGAGAAATGTTCATTTTAAACTGTTTGTTTGCTTGTAGAAGAAAACTCTGAATATGGTTTGAGTCTATCACTAACAAAACGTACTATGGACTTGCTATGTCTATTTTCCTCATGCCTGCACTGCATCTCTGAAGGCTGAGTCTGATTCAATGTGTGATAGAGGGGAAGGAACAACGGGGAGACTATGCAACTCTTGCTGCTTCTTTTCAAATGCAAAGCTGACAAGTGCTCATCCTAGCATACTCTTAGACTGTATTTACTTTCCATTTATATTAACTCATAATATGTCAGTGACTTATCTATAGCCCTGTTGCATTTTGAAGGAACTTTGTTAGACATCAGATCCGTGGTCTTCTGGGGTCTCAGTCTCCAGGCACCAAATTTTATGTCCTGGCAGGGAAGGAAAGTTCATGTTAACTGGAGCAACATAAATAGTTTCATGCAATTAGTATGCTGGATGTCATCACCATAGACAATGGCAATAGGGTTTTGTTTGTGGGAATACACAGTCATTGCTGTTTGAAACAGGTAGTGTAGTCTGAATTACTACGTAGCACACCTTTGTACTTTTGACTGCCTCATGCTTTCTGTTTTTCCAGGCTATAATTCACACTGAGGTGTGCTGCTAAGCCTGTTGGACATGACATGCAAACCCGATTCTCAGAAGTAACAAAAAATAAGGAAAATAGATATGAATGCTGCTTGGTATTGTGTAAAAACATTGTGTCTCCTTAGTCCCCAAAGATCTGCTAGGAACAAGGTGTGGGAATAATCGAGCAGAGATTTAGTGTAGCTGCTCTCCTAGAGACAGCATGTGTCTGTTCTAACGTCGGTGCTTTCAGTCCTAAACTGGCTCACGACTCCTTAGCAGTAGAAGATGAATATAATAGAAGATGAATAGGGTTTTTTTGCTGTTGTTTGTTTGTTTGTTTTTTGCATAGGTGAGGGCAGGAAGAAGAAGGCAGCATCGGTACAGATGTGAAGCTGGAGCACTTCCCAAGCAGAGATTTCCTCCCCTGCAGGAGACTTATCTTCTGAGAACTTGTACTTGGTGATTTAGTCTCCAATTTGAACCATATAAAAGGCTCTGTGAAGTTACTGGAGATGATTTGACATGTAGTCTTTTCCATTCCCAAGCAGAACTGGAACCAACTTCAACATTAAGATGCATTTTCAGAGATGCTGAGAGATCCTTGACAATAGCAGTAAGGTAGGCTTGCCTAGCAGAGTGGCAGCTAACCTCAGGGTTTTTCAAGTTATCATGTGGAAGAAGGACATGTATATCTAAGGTTAAAGAAAAATCTCTTTCTCTATCCGAGTGCTCAAAAACAGGGTTGGTTGTTAATGAAACTGTACTCTTGTAAGGCTGTAGAAAAGAGAAAGCTACTATAACATAGTAAGTCTAGGTAAAGCTGCTTGCTCGTTTCGTCCCCCAAAGAGTATCTATTTGTAAATGAAAAGAAAGAATTCCTGTGTGTGTAATATTTGGGACATCACTTTTCCTTTTTTAATTTTATTCAACCTAGAACAGGCCAGCCTTTCCTACAACTCTTTTCCTGGTATCCCATTCCACTCTCTCTCAGGTAAAAAAAAAAAATTACTTACTGCCCTGACATTAATAAAATCATTCCAAATGCCACTGATAGGAAAGAGGTAGAAAAAAAGTTTGCGATGATACATGATTTGGCTTGGTACCATGACAAAGTAATAGTATTTTAAAGGGAATAAAAAATAATTTTTCAGTCTTGGTACAAGGGAGACCAATTCTCCGTGCCTTGCCCTTAAATGTGTATTTTTACTGTAACTGTGGCTGTTCAAACTAATGCATTTTTACCCCAAAACACACGAGAGGATCAGCGAGGAGCTTTGTCAGCGGGCTTGACTGTCACATGTGTTCCCCAATGACCTGTGTTGAGAGTGGTGGCCTCCCCCATGTACTGCCTGGGTGATAGCCCACTAGGGTCAGGTGTGGGGTGATTCTGTCCTCTACTCTGAGACACCAGGCACTTTTAGGAGTCTTCTTCTTCTTCTTCCCCTATCCCATGCTGTTGTGAGTAATACCCCGACATTACAGCTAAGCACGGCCGTTAACAGGCTAAGACGACCCAACTTCAGGTCAGGTTGTGGCTCCACGTGTATTGCACTGTGTTCTGCTACGGGAAAGGAAAAGCTGCTGAAAGTCTGGCTGAGAAACACGAAGTGGAGACAACTATGAAAGAAGAGGGGAAGAGAAAGGTCACAACGAAGGCTGAGAAGAACTTGGAAAAAAAAATGAAATAGAAAGGAGGGAATGTATTTAAGGATTGCCAAAAGGGGCAACAGATGGAGAGAGATTCAATATTTACAAATGGGGTGAAAAATTAATCTGGAAGGAAAACACACCAAAGGGACTCTGAAGAAAAACTAGTAGGAGAGGGGGGGAAGGAGGGGGAGCTGGAGCAAAGACTAGAGGAAGAACAAAAGAAAGAACAAAGGGTAGGGGGAAAAACCCAGCTCATGTTGCAGTTATTATATTTTGGACATAAATATTTGCAGGTGGTTACAGTAGTAATTTCCCCACTTCTCCTCCCCTTTCCTCCTTTAGAACCATCTCACAAATCAGTAGAATCTTTTCAAAACAGATGAAACTTTAAAAAATGTGAGTTCATAGCTTCTGTTACATTTTTAGTTGTACTTCGGCATTTTCTTAGTATGTTTGGGCTTTGACTCCAGCTTCCTTGTGTATTACCCATCTTCTATGTGCAATAATCACAGTTTATACATTAGAAATGTTTCTGAAAATTCGCTCTATATAATTCACTGGCAAAACTCTCCTTGCCAGGATGAGGGTACAGTGATTGCGCTCACATGTGTGCTGTGCATGTCAGGACCCATCCAGATGCTCTTTCACCTTTGCTGAGGAGCGCACGCAGGAAGTCAGAAAATGTTTGCAGGTTGCCTGGGCCTCGGGAATCGTGGCATCTGCTCCGTGCACACAGCACAGGCTCTGCGGCAAAACGCAGGAATGACAATTAATGTCAGAGCCCGGATTCGGGAGCGGGAAAAGGCACCCACCCAGGCCATGGGCAAGGAGGCATGGCAAGGCTTTGCAGTACAGGGCAACGCTGTGCAATTCAGGCTGCAGTTTTCAAGCTTGGTGCAGGAAGGCCGCGCACTGTCAGAGCTCTGTCGCGCTGCAGCTCAATGCCTGCATTAATATCTGCCATTTGCGGAGCCCCTGGACTTGGGTGGGGGCTGGTTTTCAGCTGGTAGCAATGTCATTGGGTGATTGCGGCATTATCACTTTGAAAAGGACCTTACTCGACTGAGCAGTCTATAAATTAGATTTAACTCAGTGCGAGCAGGGGCGATGGGAGTAGACCCCTTGACTTCAGAGGGGCTGTTCACTTGAGCAAGGTTTTACATGATCAGAACCTTAGATTTAAGAACAAATATTTTTTCCACCCCCCCATTATGTAAAAGAAGAAATCTGATTTTTTTTCCCTATGTTCTGCTATGCTAAAAACACATACTCATTTAATGTTCAGCATTTCTCCTTAACATGGATGGTGAACAGAAGGAGTGTCAGCGTAAGCATAGGTAGACTTAATGGGTTAAAAACTGTGTAAATGTTACTCTAGTTAAATTACAGCTTGTTGTTCAGATGAATACTCTCCACTTCTCATATAGCTTTAAATTATGGACAAATGCTTGCAATTGTGAACTACCTACATTGTGGCCTCCTGTTCCCAGGCTTCATCAACCCGAGCTGTCCAATGGGATTACTGTAAGCTTTCACGGCAGTCTGCCAGCCACTGATCAGAAATTCATATCCCTGGATGTTAGATTGCTCTCTTTATTCCATCCTTGTGATGGCTGTGATTGCTGTCATGGTGTTAGGTTAGAAATTAGCATTTTGTGGCCCAAATTTTGCCATCCAGAACATAATCAGAAAAAGAGAGAGAGAGAGCGAGGGGGAAAAAATCAAAGAATAGTAATTTCATCTGTCAAAGAAGGGAAATGCAGTGTTACCATGATACAGATGTCTATGAAACTTAGGTCAGGAAATGTTGTGGTATTTATGGTCCTATTTGGCAAATGCTTAGGCAGGTGGTGCTTTTCTGTTACTGCAGACCTCTGCTCATAGATTAATGCTTTTCCTCTGCTTAAAAAAAAAAAAATCCATCAGTGAAACTATAGGTGGGCTTCAGAAACTCTTAAATTAAAAAAACAAGGATCTCTAGCAGATACTTTCAAGGACATGCTGAATTAATCACAAGAGGCTGGTTAGCAGGAGGTCAGAGAGAGACTTCTTAGCATCATTTTGGGTCATATGTCTAGAGGCGATGGCAGTATGTATGTGCTGTATTGTAATATCCCCTTTCTAGTTTTCTTCCCTGAGTCAAAAAGGATGAACGCATATTGCATAGGGCTGTTGAAAGGAGACACACTAGCAAATATCAATAGTTTTGAGAGGTTTTGCTGTTCTTTAAACCGGATCACATCTGTCTAGGTAACAAAAATGTAGCATTTTTTTTTTTTCCAGTTTTGCACTATATATAGGAATCTTTCTATTCCTTGAATTTTATTTTTTCTGTGTTAGACCTGATAATACACATGTGGCTTTTAAGCAGCACAGTAACAGACATTGAAAGATATCAGGAACAGATACTATTACTCTAAACAAAGATCTTTGCTATTAATCTGTTTGAAAACAGTTCATCAGCGCTTATTATAGAAAATTATGGAAAACAACAGTTTAAAATTTAGTGTACAGATAGGCTTAGGTCCTTAAAGATAGCTTGTTATTCTTTTTTGGCAACTCACAGACATGCTAATTTTTCCTGTCATTAGCACTGAACAAGCTGGAAGGATTCTGACATGCGAGGTGCACAGATTCTGTTAGGAGCCTTGATTTTTATCCACCCAAGCTTATCCGTCATCTTTAATCATGCAAAAAGCAGGATTACTTAATCATTTCATTTTATTGAAAAGAAAAAGAAAGATTTACATTAAAATGATGACATGCAAGAAAAAAAATAAATTGAAAATGATTATGAATAAAATGTAATGTGGAGACTAGAGCTCCATTGGTTTTGTGATGCTCATTTAAAGCAATGATCTAGTAAAGCCAAGATATAAAAGTAATGATGATGTTAGCAGTTGAAGTATAACCATCTTATCTTTGTATTTTAACATGCATTCTAATGTGTGTACATAGTCAATTATAGCAGATAACCAAGAAAGATACAGTTTTTCACCTACAGCTTATTTTTTCCTTACATTAAGTTGCATCTTTGTCTGAACTAAGTGCTTTTTAACAGACAAATGTTAGCATGCAACACATGCTAGCATTTTCGCAATAATTTACATATGCATGTGCCCATTTATTAATCTCTGTATATAGAAAAGGTGAAAGTTTATCATTTTAAAAGTACCTACATTGAATTAATATAAATATGAATTATCTTTTGCAGATAAATTAGCAAACTCATCATGACTGACTTGCATATCTTTTGCAATTTAGACATTGTACTCTATTCACCACCAGTTACAGGTTTTATGCCTTCATTTACTATAGTCCTTATTTTTGTTCTATTTTTGTTCTTTGTACCTCTATTTTACATATTCTTTAAGGTCATTTTTTTTTATTTGACCCTTCTGTCTAGGTATGTCAGAATTTAGGTGGTAAAAGGAGTGTGAAAATATATCTGCAAACTTATAATGTTATAAAACATTTGCTCAGGAAGCAGCTTATAGCTTCATAAAGAAATTCTTTTAAACTAGAAAACATGGAGCTATTTCCTTCTTTGAATGTATATAACAAGTGGTGCCTTTCACCAAAGAGAAATTATTAAAAGTACCAGATTTTTAGATCTTAGTTTGATATTTACATAAAATGGTGCATTAAACAAGTAATTACATTACAAATCAATGTTTACCAATTAGATCATTAATAATTCATTGTACAGTACTAAGTTGACTGAATTTAAGGTTGAATACTCCTGTGCCAAATTGTTTTTAAGTACGTTAACATTTAATGGAATTTAAAAAATATTCAAATCTTTCTTTTAATAACACACATTCCAAAGTGTTGAATACTCATTTTATTAAAAACAAAACAAAAAAAGAGAGAGACAGATTACGAACTTCAGTGTGTTTCAGCTCTGGCATCTGTTGACGATATTGGAGGGTAAAGTGTAGAAATAAGAATTAAAACAGTGAAGATAAAAATAGATATATAGTTCATTATTTCAGTTTAGCATTTTCTGAAAAATCCTGTGGCATTAGCTCTGTATGTTACTTGGTTTTGATAGATGCCTCTTCTGACAACTAACATTCTAGTAGCATGGAAATGGTTAAAAATGTCATATGGTAAAGCTGCATGAGTGGGGAAAAAAAATGGGAATCTTGAAACTTTAGAAATGTAGCTGTTAATACATTGTTCATGAGTTCTGTTTTAGAAAGGATGTAAGTTTTATAACAAAAAAAAATTAAGCAGAAATCTAGCATATCTATAGCTTCCATATGCACCAATTACTATAAAAAACCCCTAAAACTCTCTCTGATCCAGTGGAAATTTTAAACATTTTGACAATTAAAATACAGCATGTGCTTAAAGACAATGTAAACAGTTATTTTTAAACCGCTTTCTATTTCTAAAATCCTTAAATGCATCCATCTGTCTGGTAATGTCACAAATCTTAGAAATCTAGCTGGACAAATAGTAAGACATATTAAATTCAGGGACTTTGGATATTTTTAGGCAAAAGAACCTCTCTTTTTTTTTTTTTGTAGCTTCTTACTATTAGAAAATAATATAATAGAATTTAATGGGTTTTGTACGATGTACATCTATTTTCCTGTAGAGACGAAGTCAACTTATTTTACAGTCACAGCCTGACTGAGGATGCAAAGAGGCCTTTGGACGATAATATTTCTTTCAGAATGACTAGGACCTCTTTCTATATCACTATTAATGAATTTATATTACTTCTATACTTACATAATATAAGCTTATATAACTTGTGTAATTCTACATTAAAGCAGTTATCTTACTGCTTGATACATATGACTTTCCATATTTAATAAGGTTAAGTATATGATTTTTAATGTTTTGTTTAAAAAGCTGTAAATAATTTTCTAATTCAATCTTTTTTGCTTTTTTCTTCAATCTAGATAAAGTTAACTCGATTCTCTTTCAGCTGTGGAATTAGTGATCTTCTCATGGTTCCCCTGAAAACTGAATTATTTGCTGAGAAGTATTAGGCGTAGTCCTATAGTGCCATATTTTAGTGGTTTTATATTTGTTTCTATAAAAAAGATGCAGATATAGGTTTATAATTTGAGTATTTGCCTATCCATTTGCAAAATTTTAGCAAAAATAATAATAAAAAAGAGGTTATGAGGGCTTTTTAAAAAATTCTAACCCCTAATTTAGAATTTGCAACATTTTGTGTATAATAATATAAAGCTTTTTTTTTCCCATTTTCTGCAAGGATTTTTACATTTTAAATAAAAGCTTATATAATTTTCTAGAAATTTGCTTTCATAGATATGTAAAGGTTGATTTGTTAAGTCTCCATTAATTCCAGATGCATTACACCACGTAAACATGTAAGCCATCAAATTAAGGTACGCATTCACAAGTTTTTTAAGCATTCTTGAATACCAAAATATGAGTAGGTTATTAGAAATTACAAAAGCGTAATAGTCGAAATGGCAAAGATAGGTGACAAAAATCCTGCAACAAATTTCTGTTATAATAACATTTAAGCAATAGGTGGCAGTGTTACCTAAATACTCTCTGCTTTGAATTGGAAAAGAGTGGGGGTACTTACTTAAGAGGAACAGCACGTTTGTTTTACTCGTACATAATTGCAGATTTGTACAAACAAATTTTACATTGTTAAGGGCGCTTTAGAAAACTTTTCCTAAAATACAAAAAGCCTTTAATTTAAGTGTATATCGTCGCTTGAATGACCTACATTTTTGTGCTATATATTTTATTAATTAAAACATGAAATTGATATCGAAAATATTCAACTCATGACTGAAAAATAAGAACACTTTCCTCTGACATGCTCTATGTGAAAGTGCCATCCATTTTGACTTAATTACATATTTTTAGTAATAAACATCAAGCATAGCATTAGAAAATGTATTACAAAAATAGTTTTCCGGTTTATTACAAATTCGTAATTTTAGGATCTAGTTAATAAAGCCCGTAGAACTTATGGAATAAACTTAATGAATTCTTTTAGCATGTACTGCACTGTATCACTAGAACATACTTGCACTAGTCTATAAATCCCTCTTTGAATACAAGCAGGTACTCCTTTTTGCCCTTTCTGAAAAACAAGCATTAACTAAAAAGGGATGGATGGCATTGCTTAGCAAAAGTGATGCATTAATACACACTCCTAAACTGATTAGGGCAGTATGCATATTCACTTAAACATAAAATGCTTTAAAAAATGCAATATTGCACAGCACAATCAAAAACAGTTAGTTTAAATCATTTTGACAATTTTGAGTTTTATCGATATTCCATCATATAGTAATTAAGATACCATACTGACCAATGCAATAGCCATATTCCATATCATGTGCTCTACCGTTAGGATACAGCTTGCATATTGCACCTTCTTGAAGAGATGTATTCATCAGTGTGTCATAGAAACACTGTGCTGTACTTTTTTTGCAGTTTGAAAGAAAAAGATTTACTGTATTAGGTAGTTTTAGTTTGATAATTTATCTTTAACCATTTACTATTTTACACCAGTCTAAAATTAGTATGTTGCTTTTAAGAAGGAGAAAAGTAAATGATAATCATGCTAGAGAAAGAAGATAGTGATGGATAGAAGCAATGATGAAATGTGTCTGATAGGGTAGTTTTCTGCTGTACCACCATTTCGTTGCTGCTCTGGGATTATAGCAAAATGGTGGCTACTTATATTTTATGGAAAATGTAAATTTTATAGTAACCTTCCTATAGAATTGAAATTGCTTCCTCCCTCCATCCCTATTACGTTGCTTTGTTAGAATGAGCGTGAGGTTTGCCTTCCGATTCTTACAGTAGTGCAAAAAAAGGTAAAAGTTCAGGTACAAAATTCTGTATTGGGAATACAGGATAGGCATGATTCAAATAAACCCTCGTCAAATGTAAAAATTATTGTCTTCTTACTGCAGATAAGGTATTAAATATTCCCAGGTAAATAACTACGGTTTGAAGTTTATTCTTGTTTTACACAGCACTTCCTTAGTTTCCTGCAAACAGTTTCCCCCCCATCTTTTGAAAAAAATATTAGTCTTTATTATCAAGAAATTATAATGAATAGTAGAACTCAAAAAGGAGATAAGAAATGAAGTCCTCATTCTTCGCTCTCTACGCTTCCTGCGTGTCTGGTCCCAGACAGGTCCATGGAGTGACAACATCATTGCCTTGTAAAAGATCCCCTTGCCTCCCTTCTTGGATGAGGTAAGGGGCTGCAGCAGTGTGAGCCCACTAGTCACTCACTGTTTCAGCAGTTTAAAAAAAAAAAAAAAAACTTTAAATCATACTATTTTTTTTCCAGGCATCCACTTTGTAGAATTAGGATAGGTGGCTGATAAATCTGATTTTGCTAGCTCTCCGTTAAAAGAAAGAGAAAGCAGGCAAGCAAAGAGCTAAGGGAAATGAACAGAAACAAAATAAGAAAATGAACGGAAAGAGAGAAAGTAGGAGAAACATTACAATAGGTGAGGTTAACAAACAAATGGCTATTTTCTTTACTCTATTTGAAAAAAATCCTCAGTGGAAGGTGCTTTATATAATACTCAGCTTCTGCAATTATTGCATTACAGTTAAAAAGTATTTTTCAATGCTGAGGATTTTTTTTTTTAAATGCAACTTAATATATATGCATGCTTAAATTAAAAGTATATAATAATACCTAAAATTTCCTTGCCTAATTTTATGAAGTGTTTCATATAAGTTACCTCAAACAATTTTGAAGATGTGACATTTTAAATGGTAGAAAAAAGTAAATAATATATATTAAAAAAAAAACAGTTTCTAGAGTCACGCTGTGCTGTCTCTCTTTGTTCATTTACCAGGTGGATATAACTGATTTGATGAAGGACTGAATTTAAAGTATGCCATAATGTAGTACATACATTTATACTAATTAATTTGGATTCTTTCCGGTGCAAATTCTGTGTTTGAATGTTTGTACATGTTATTAAACTTGGCCTCGTGTTGACTGTAATAACAAAATCCATGTAAGGTTGTGTTTTATCTCCAGAGATGCCTGTTACCTGCGTTCCGAAGTGGTGAATAGATACTGAAATTTATATGAATGTGCACACGTACACATACACTCTGCCTAACATCATAGGCGTATCATGCCAGCCACACACAGAAGTGGTGCTATGTTTCAGGGGTACCTCTAACTTCCTCTTCACTTTTACACAAGTGAATCAGTAGATATCAGTAGAATCAGAGTAAACAGAGAGTCATAGCAATATGTTAGAAAATCATTGCTCTAGATTATTTCTGATGACTGGAAGAATCTAAGCTACATTTTTGTTCGTTTGTTTGTTTGGATTTTGTGTATGTGTGTTATTTTGCTTATTCTGAAATGCTCAAACATTTTTGAATAGAGATTTTAAATGTAAAACTGATAATGCCTTAAATATGCAGTCATAAACATCCAGGTACAACACAACCACTTGTTTTGTTACTCCAGTTTCTTATTTATAGCCTCAAAGTTGGCCAAATTACTGGTGATGACCCTGCTAGATAATCATCCTGTCTAACCTAGCAAAGCAATACACTGATCTCAAACTATGCAATGTGATTTAAAATTGTATTGATTTTTTCCATGTGCAACTTGATTATTTTAGCTGCATGGTTATGTGCAAACCTCAGAATTCTTTGAAGTTCTGGAGTTAATGAAATGGTACTCATGGTACTCAGGAAGATCTAAAAGTCCAGTTTTTAATTTTTTAATTTATTTTTAAAGATAACAGATGTGCATCATACCATTATTTTAATAAGAAATCATAATACTAATATACATTATTCAATGTATTAATCTTTTAGTAATATTTGTTATATTATGTATGAGACTCAATTTTACATGGTATAATTTTAATACTTAAAACTGTTAAATAATAAATATTGTCATAACATTGTATTTCCGGTGTGATATAAAAATACAACTTTTGATTTCTTAGGAACTGCTGAACATATATTCATTGTGAACATTATATATAATGAGCACAGGTTTAATGTGCTCATGAGCACATGAGCTTGTATAATCAGCATAAGGAAAAATAAGTGAAAGTGCAGCCAATCTGCAGTTTGCTCATGCCAGGTCAAAACGATGTAAAAAGTAAGCTGAACCAGCTTTAATCTTACACCATTTCTGCTATTCAGTTTAATGTAGGTTTGGTCAGGGTCTGTCGGAGTAGCTGCTGGAATCCCTGTTTTTGCTGTAGCTCTGACTGAAATCAACTCTGGGTACTGTCAGCAGATGCGGTTTAAAAATAATTAGTTTTAACGCTTTGTGGTATGTTGTAAATTTCTGGGTTAGAATAGGACTTAATGTTGTTAAAAAAAGGATATATTTTAAATCCTGAATGGGATATAAACTATTTAAATTTATAACAGCATTTTTAAAAAAATGTGTCACAATGCTTTCACATGCAACGGTATTTAAAACAAATCTGTTAAATTTTAGGTCTCTATTTCAAAACATATAGCATTTGTAATAGACACTATTCTGTTGATTTTGATGTGTTTTGATAATACCCAAGCTTTTCATGTATTTGAATATTTTTTTTTCCTGATGAACCACTCTGTTACCTGCTGTATCAAAGTAGTCATTGAATAGCTCAAAAGTTTTATGCTATCCAAAAAGATCCACCACCAGGATAGCAATCTGATACTTTTTATTAAATAGGTATTGATTTCTAATAGGTATGGTGTAGTCTGCAAGCTTGCTTTTAACTTGAACAGTGAGAGAAAGATCTCTGGTACACTTAAAAAA
>NW_010576577.1:2571-49088 GCF_000705375.1 Tinamus guttatus
CGCTGATCACCACCCTCTGAGCTCTGCCATCCAGCCAGTTCCTAATCCACCTCACTGTCCACTCATCTATCCCACACTTCCGGAGCTTGCCCAGGAGGATGTTGTGAGGGACGGTGTCAAAAGCCTTGGTGAAGTCGAGATAGACGACATCCACTGCTCTCCCTTCATCTATCCAACTGGTCATTCCATCATAGAAGGCTATCAATCAGGTTAGTCAAGCATGATTTCCCCTTGGTGAATCCATGCTGACTACTCTTGGGCACCTTCTTGTCCTCCACGTGCCTGGAGACAACGGCCAATATGAGCCGTTCCATCACTTTTCCGGGGACGGAGGTGAGGCTGACTGGCCTGTAGTTGCCTGGGTCCTCCTTCTTGCCTTTTTTTTAAGACTGGCGTGACCTTGGCTTTCTTCCAGTCCTCCGGCACCTCCCCCGTTCTCCAGGATCTTTCAAAGATGATGGAGAGCGGCTTAGCTATGACATCCATCAGCTCATGCAGAACTCTGGGGTGCATCCCATCAGTCCCATCATTAGTCCCCTTTGGACTAATCCCCTCCAAAATCTCTTAAAAGAGATAGATTCCTTCAGCTTTTTTTTTTTTTTTTAAATCCATTAAATTCCAACTCTCAAATTTCCTCTTGCCCATACCTACACATTGCTATGGACAGTAGCTGTATTTCTTAAGTGAAATTTGTATGCTATGGTCCAGTAATGTCAAAGTTTTCAACAAAAGGAGGTATAATCATAACTTATAACACAGAAATGCTGTGTCGTAAGGCTCCTGTATTGTAAGAGTTATATTAAGTAATCTTGTTTGTGTAATTTAAAACTTCACAGCTACACAAAGATTTTTTCATTCATTTGTATTTCTAGTGATTCACCTATTTTTCTTGAAAAGGTACATAACACATTTCAGTTGATTTGAAAGCTTTTAATGTGAAATAATGTGAAGGATTTTTTTTCAGCCTTTTCCATTTATTTACTATTTGCCATTACAGTTCTCAAGTAGAGCAATTATTTAGTTGTCAGTGAAGTTATTTCTCCTAAAAGTTCTTAGACAGCTAACATAAAGAAATGTCCTCCTTTAAAAGCAGATGAGGACACCTGAAATGTTACATGCAACAAACTGAATGACCACAATGGTCATTCGAACACACCTGTGATGTGTACATACCACAGCTCTTGCGTTTAGCCTGTATTCCTATTCCTAGGAGACCAGCTAGCTGCTGAAAACCCTGATGAGTACAGTCAAATACAAAATGTTCTTGATGAAAAACTGATCTCTGTGATGTATAGATGCTACACAGTGCTTGGTTGGACACTGTAGTATTTGCAACAGCTACTATACTTTGTGGTCATTATTCTGAGTTTAGGAAAGTCCCCATACTGATCCAGACAAAGGCGCTTCATGACAGTCTATAATTCCTTTGTTCTCCTATACTGCTTAATGAGGTGTCGTCAAGCTTCAGGAGTCAATTACCAAGTAGGTGCAATCAGAAGCAAAATAGTAGTGTTTGCCCCAGCAGCATGGTTTTCACCAAATAACACATATCAGTCTGTCATCAGCACAGAGCTCCTGATCTGAAGTGTCTGCAGGAGCACCCATGAGATTTTAGGGTTCCCGCTGCTTGAGGATTTAGGCCACCTTCAGAGACTAGTGTTCATATCCTGCCCATAGCCTGTGTCTCACATGTACACCACACATGACAAAGCCTGAAGCAAGCTAGATTTTTATAGAAAAATGCACTGCAGTGGTCTACACAATGCTTAATAATTGCAAGGTTCCAGTAAGGTAAGCATGTGGTCCCGAGGAGGATGAATACTGAATTTCAGCAGCAGTGGCACACTAAATGAAAATTTTCTCTCAAATGTAAGAAGCACAGGCCTCATATGTGCTACCATAAAATAATTATTTCTTTACAGTTCTCACTGTACAGTTGCAATCATTGCAAAACATCCTCCATCTCTAGATGACACTACATCCAAAGTGTAAATCAGAAAATATGATCTTTGCCAAAGGCAAACACCAATTCGGACAACATAAAACTGAAGGAATTAAATGCCTACTGATGGAAAGGGGAATAAAGGCTATTTACATATGGTGTTTGAGTTCACATAGTACAGAATTTGAAGCTGTTTGAGTTTTTCTTATTGAATTTTATGCTGTGCCTCTGCAGATTTCTCTAGTTCTCTGATATGAATCCCATTTCTACTGGGACTTTGGATTTACTAGCTTTCTGCACATAATTGCAGGCACCTTGACACTTTGATGAGAAACTAATTTATAAGTGCATTTTGAGTGCATAATTTGTGATCAAAATACATTATTAATGTACTGTGCAAGTAGACAGAGAAGCCATATATTATCAAAATAATACACACTAACATGCTACTGTTGCGCAAAGCAGGTTAAACAAAGCAAGGGAAGAGATTGTCTCTCCTTGATCTGTGATCTAGGTGCATGAATATCTATTTCACTACTTTTACACTGTGTGCGGTAATGAACACTGCCAAAAAATGTAAAATGCCTTAAAGGAACAGTGATATTGCATTTTTCGGCCATTAATTTTCCAAACATGCTGCCTTAATTGACTTTTTTGCATTATTCTAGGAGGATGCAGTTTATCCTTAGAGGCAAAGTTTCAATGCTCCTTTAGCAAACATATTTGAGAACAACCAGAATATATTCCTTTGCCATTAAGGGAAATAGCAGCAACACTGGAACAGTGGTGATATCATTCATTAGTTGATCCCCAAAAATGAAAATACAACCACAACGTCTATAATTCCCTTGGTCTCCCAAGCCCATTCCCTTGGTCTTGGCTTAATGAGGTGCCATCAAGCTTCAGGAATCAATTACCAAGTCAGAAGCAAACAGTAGGATTGTCCCAGCAGGGTGCTTAAGAAAGAGCAGGACAAGTCCCATAGTAATTCTGTCTTGCCTCTCTCCTGGTTTTACCAGCTCTATATCCTTCAGCCTGGGAAAATGGCTCCTCAGGGAATACCGTCTAAAAGCAGGCAATTCATCTCGCTAGTGAACACAGTGCTGCAGCCAACTGTCTACAGAGCTGAAGGGAAAAGACTGGCATATCTCTCCCCTAAGGAGCAGGCTCCTGGCTTGGCTTGGGAGCTCAGGCTGCTGTGGTGTCCAGCTGAAAGCCCGTTAATGGGGGAAGTCCTGCCCTCATCCCATCTCCCCGTGATTGCCACCTATGCATTATCTGCATTATGCAATTTTCCATGTTCTAGATGCCCTGATCCGGACACACAGTTTATACCTGTGGGAGGTAAGTAATACCGTGGCCAACGTCTGGAAACCACCCAAGGAAGCCAGAGCATCTTTGATTTCCTGTAGGGCAAGAACCAAACACAGCTGCCATCTCTAAATAGCCAGCTACAGTTTGTATGTATGAATGTATGAATGTTCCCACACTTACGACTTAAGAGCATAAAACCCCGATTGGGGTTTGCAAAATTGTTAGGCCTCAGTCTTCGTTTTGGGGCATTGAATTAACTCTCTGCATGAAAACGCAAGGCAATTCAAGAAAGAACTTCTCTAAGAGACCCTTCTCTTCAGGTAGGGTGGATAGAAGTGCACTGGTGAGTTTACCCCATGTTATGAACTCCTCCAATATGTCCCCTTGGGTTTGTCTTATACCCTTTGCTCCAAAGCTATGAAAAAATCACGTGGGAGCCTACGCAGTGCTTAAATTTATCCAAAGCAAATGAACTTGACTCCATGCAGGACAAAGCAAGAACTGTCAGAAATACCCTCACCATGAGGAGGCCATTTGCGAAGAGATAGCCCAGAAATGAAGTGTGCTTGGATGCCCTGACCTCTCTCCATCAGCCCCAGGCCCAGCCACGATGTCAGGGGAGGTGATGGGCCAGGCACCAGCTCCCTGTGTCAGGCAGTCCATAAAATAAGAAACTCTTCCTCACTCTTTAGCCTGACTAACGGCACAGCAAGCAAAGAGTAGCCTCCAGGGCTCTGTCAATACTAGTAAATTCAAATGTGCCAAGGAATGTTCCTGGCACTGAGATCGTTTATTATGCTAATAAATTGTTAGTAGTGCCTGGCACAAATGTGATTTGAAGACTTCCTAGCACAGTTCAGGAGTCAAGGTATTTCAGGAAAAGGGGCCCCTCACCAGGATGGACTGCTCTGTCATAGTTGCACAAACGGTGTCCTTGCAGACCTTGCGCCTCCTCTTACATCTCACTAGCATGTGGTGACTCCAGGAGAGCACGATGGGGCAGGAGATGCCAGGGCTGCTGGTGCATCAGACATGGGTGGAATTGCTCCAGTCAACCTCCAGAGGGATCCCTCCTTGCCAGTGCAGGGACAAGCTCACCAAGATAAGGCACCCACCACCTCCACATGGCCTACATGCAGGTGAAGGCCTCACACATTCAGTCCACCCCAGTCGACTGAAGCTGTGCTGGCCAAGCCTCCCTGGCTGTGGGGATGAGTGTGTGCTCCAACATGTATGGAGTTGGGCACAGCCCTCAGCTGGTGAGGGGGCCAGTTGCCTTCTCTCCCATCTGCACCAGCTGCCCCTCAAAGAGAGGGGCCCTGCTACAGGCATGGCGCTAGCTGCAGGCAACGGGTGCGCAAAGTGGCTACACATCAGAAGCAAGACATGAGGGAATGGCCATAGCCTAAGAGATTTTGAAGGAAATAGAGTGGCATGGAGTGCAGAAAGGGTGAAGGAGAAGGAGAGCAGAGATTCAAGGGCAGTTGGGGCTGTTCCTTAGCTAGGGAACAGAAAAGGACTGCCAAGGGACTAGGAGGAAATCACGCTTATTATTGTTAGTTATTTAGTTTAATTAATATGAAGTTTATTATTTATAATAATGCAACAATATAGCAATAATAAAAATAAAATTATAATATAAATAATACAAATAAATATATAATAAAAACACAATTATAATCAATTATTACTAGTATTGCCATTTTATTACTGCTATTACTAACATTATTACTATTATCAACATACCATAAGAATAATGATTAGAGAAGTGCGTACATACGTTATACAGTGTCATCATTCAGAGGGAAAGAACCAGGAGGTAGGAAAGAATCTGGAGGAGCTCTACGCTCTGGGGTCCTCAGGTTTAGACTTGTTTACGTGGAAGTTAGAATTTTCATTGCAATTTGGGTGCCAAAAATAAAGATGACTTGAGAAAAACAATCAGGGATAACAGGCAGTAAGAGCAATAAACTTCTCACATCAACAGCTAGAAATGATCACAGAAAATTACACTTATTCAGGTATTGAAAATTAGGCTAAAGGCTAGTTCTACCCTTCTGAAAGGAAGGAAGCCAAATAAAATACATTTCCTTGACATATATGTATTATATACTTTTCTTCATTAGTAATAAAAAATAACAAAAGGACTCTGGCTTAATACAGAGCTCTTCTCTGCACTCTGAGCCTACACACAGAAAGAAACTTTTTCTTCCTTGCACCTTATCATCTGAAGTTTGGGTGAGATTTATTCCAAATGATGATTCTTCTCTCATACCCTATTTTTTTTTTTAAAAAAAAAGGTAATATGGAAATGTTGCTTTAAGATTCTAACAATTATATTACGGATCTCATGCAATCTCTGTAGTAATTTAAACCTTGTTTTAACTGACTTGATGTAGTCTATCATGAATATTTTCAGTGAAGTTCTTTTATAAAACAGTTCTTTCTAACACTTGTTTTCTCTGGAGCTGCATCCTTGAAAACTCATACTTTCAAGTTCAAGTTAAGGAGCAAAATATTTTAGAGCAATAATTTTTACAAACAGAAATCTGTATAAACATTGATATTTCCCAAAATCTTCTGACTCCATAAAGCTGGGATGAGTCAGAGCAACATTAGTTTCTTGATTGCTTTCAAGTATTTAGAGTAGAGCTCATGATCCACTATATGCCTGTCTTAGCTTCAGCTATATGAAACACCACTTCTTTTCTACCTGACTTGTTTTTTTTTTCTATTCCATTCACCCACTAGAGCATTGCAGGATGTTTGATGTTTGTATGTGCTTATGGTTGCCACGCTAAACATGATCTGAAAAACTGTTAAACTGGAATAGAAGATTTTTCCATGAATTCTCAAGGTGGAACAGATGAGAGGAGAAAGAAGGAGGCGGGAGGGCTCTTGATCTGTTAAAATGTTGTGTGTGTGTGGTTTGATAAAAAAAAGAAAATTCCCAGAACAAACCAACCCCTTGTTACAGAATACGTTTTACAAGGCAGAAACATACTCTGATACCTACATATCTAACCTCGAGAATATCTCTGCCCATATCCCAAGCTTGCCAATGAATTAAAACCACAAGTTTGTGACTGTGACACATCAACGAGCATTTTGGGGATTTCAGAGTATAAGCCACCGAGCCCCTGTTCTAGCAATTCCTGAGAGAGAAGATGTTGCCTTCCTCAAAGAATAAAAGAAAAAAAAAATCTTAACTCATAAAGAGTAGGACGGTCCTTTACCTGCAGAATTGCTTCCCAATTTCTACTTCATTTGCACAAGCACTAGCCATGCCCAGCAACTCTCTGCTGTTCCTGTCTCCATAAACCCACTCTCATTTGCTCAGTTATTCTCCTATTCTATATTTGTACTAAATTGGAAATAAAAACTGTCTTCTGAGTTCCCCTGCTCTCTCCATCCCTTGTTAAAGCTGAGCTAATTACAAGGGAACTCTTCTCCCTGAGGAAATATATCACCACAAGAGAAAATCAGGGATCAGATAGCTCCACATCTTCCTAAGAACACCAGTCATTTTGAAGACAAACTTCCTTCTAAAGACTGCCCACAAGCTCAGCCTGAGCTTTCCATGCTAGCTTGATTCATAGCAGTAGAATCTGGTCATGTCGTTGATATTTGTGTAAAATCAAAAGGATTCCCTTCCTCTTAGGATTTTACACACCCAATCTCTACTGGATATCAAGATATTGAGTCGGACGTGAAGGGACCTTGTGCCAGGTGTTGTATGGAAAGAGGAAGATAGAGTCCCTTTATCTTGACCAAATTGTTTTGTATCCATTTCTTATCTCAGAAACAGAAGTGTGATTTGCATCCTCTCAGACATGGCAGGCATAAAGTGCAGCCCTGTGCTTATATTCATGTAGTAACATGGTAGAAAGAGACCAGAAACCATCATCAGTCAGGAACCTTTTACTTTAAATTATATGATAAATTAACCTAAGCAGAAAGATCTAGGGCCTCAGAGAGAAAAGCCCTGAGAGAGAGAGTTGTGTGTGGAGCTGGATGTAGTAGACTGATACAGTTCTGCCATGCATATACTGCTCATTCTACACAGCAGATTTGGACAATTTGTGCAATAGTGACTGAATTAATCAGTATTAATTCCCTAGCATTTTACAGCAGAAAATTTTCTGGATCCTTCTAAATGTGAAGCGTTTCCAATTACATTCTTAGATTTTGTTTTCTTCTGCCTGGACTCTGTGTCTCTAGTCACCAAGAGACTTGCAGAACATTGAAGAGCAGAGAGGTCCTAGGTGGAAAGAGACAGGCAACTCTTATTGCCATTTCTGCATGAATTAAAGAATCCCAAGACTTATTTCCATTAGCACATTGTAGAGATGCAAGCATTCTTCTGAACCCTGAGAGATATTCCCACAACACTTTGAGAAATCTTCTCAATCTTTTCACACCATTTCTGATGAGTGAAGGGCTCTGCCAGCTTTCTGGATCTTCTCATTCACTGCTTTTTTTTTCTGTGCTTCACTCGCTCAGAGCTCTGTTGAGAAGACATACAGCTATCACCTGAGTGACCCTTGTTTGCTTTCTGCTTTTATGGAAAAGCCATTTCCACTGTGTAAATGCAAAGCCATAACTTTTCACACAAACAGTGGCTTTCAAAACAGGAAAAAAATAGAGCATATCAGATGGAAGATCTTTATGCATCAGCCCCGCATCTCATGAGAGCCTGCCTTTGATCTCCTCTCTTCAGCACCTTTAACCTCGTATAGACACTACATAGATCTGAAGGGAAGATGTTTTGGGAGCTTGGGTTTTCCCAGCCAGAGAGGACCTACAGCTGCAATACAGAATGGAGGGGATATCTAGTCGTTTGTAAGCTCTGTAGCCAGCTAAAACATACATAGCTCTCCTGTGCATAATTAAGGTAAAATCATAGCATCTCACCACCAAACTATATGGTCAAGTTAAAAAAAAAAAAAGATATAAACAGAAGTGAGTTGTGACTTGCAGTAATGGACTACACTGTCAAAACTAGCATGTGCATCATCAGAACCCAGTTTTTATTATCATAAAAATCACCTTTGAAATGAGAAAATCTCTTCCCTCCAGGTCTTGTGATTAAGCTGAAAGTTTGTTTATCTAGCTTTAGAGTCCAATTAAAGTGATATTTTTTTCCAGAGGCCAATACTGAACAGTCATCTTTTATTATTATTATTATTATTATTATTATTCATTATTACACAGAACCAAACTCACCCCCACACTCCTTCTTTAAGGAGCTTTACCAGCTCCCCAGTGCCCCGTACATCAAATTCAGATTTTCTGTCCCTGTTTTAAAGGCTCATCATATTGCAGAATATGCCTGTGTCAGTGAACCTGACTTCTTTTATGCTACAAAATGTCTTCTGACATGTTATTGTCTACACTCCTACCTCAAAAGATAAGTACTTCCTTTCATGGTGCCCTATGTGTCTGAAATGCCCACCCTAATTTTGCCCTAGTTGCATTGTTTTTTTAAGCTGCTCCAAATATTCAGCAGTTTTGTAAATTATATTAATAAGCAGATTTCAGTATAATCTAAATCTAATAAAAAATTTATCATAACAATCACCATCTTCTTCCTTCTCCAGACACATCTTAACACAAATCAAGTCAGAAATCTTGATCAAGTCAAAAGCTGGGCTTAGAGACCTGTATAGATGATCAAGTAACTCAGGTGTTACCTTGACAGTATGATATCTGGGGGACGCAGCTGCAGCAGTAGGTTCTTTAATCCACAAAAAGATATTTTAACCCCTATCTTGCTGTTGCCTGGTTGAAGTAGGAGAATCCTGCCTGAAAGAAGAATATATGCAGCCCATTGGATATAATGTTGATAAAAGCTAAAGATAAGACATAGATAAGCATTGTCAGGCATGTTAGCGATGTTTGTTATGAAATTACTAATAAATGTCAAAGTAACTTATTACTATGTAACTATTTTTTTGTTAGTCTAAAGGCTTTTATTTCAGATGCCCAGTCAAAAATGATATAGGCACAGTATTTACATCAGATTGTATACTAACCACAGTATGGCTGTCTTCTAATAGTGAATTCAGGAACTGCAATGAATCAAAACTAAAAATATTTTTTTAAAAAAAAGTCAAATCACTGTGGATTCTGTGAGCTTCTATTGGCCCCTGAACCCCACCACCCACAGAAGAATAGTCTGCTTCGTCACTTCGCCCGGGATACTCTGCTGACTTGAGCTAACTTGAATTAAATTAACATGGTGAGTGTTTCTAGTTGTCTTTTCAGATCTTTGAGTTTTTTCCACACAGGAGATTTTGGGGTTTTTCTTAAAGAATATGAGAATGTGAGAAAGGAAACCCTGCTCTACATCCGCTCCTATCTCACTGAGCACATGTACGATCTGAATAGGCTCGCAGGTTACAAGCCGAGGAATCCTCCTGCAGGAGCAGGCAAATAGGTGTCACCAGATGTGCACCCTACCCCAGGAGCCTTGCTGAGCGTGCAAGCCCCTTGCAGGAGGTGGCTGGCAGGACTGCTCTTGGGCAGGAGTTTTGAGGAAAATAACAGCAACAGAAAAGATGTCTCAGATCCCCCTTCTGAGAAAAATAATAAAGATTATCTGTTGGTCTCATCTAGAATTTAAGGTACATTTCTTGGCATTGCTGCTGTTTTTAGCATTGATTCCTAAGGAAATTAGGGGTAGGAGATCTTTCTGCTTGTGTCTGTAACTGTTTATCTCTCAGATGAATCCAAGGGCCAATTAGGGCAAGTTTGGCAGGACATTTAATCTAAATAAGTAACCATGAAGCTAAATCCCATCTGTCTTTCTTCCCACATAATTTGGAGATTAGAGGATCCTGATCTGTATGACCATTCCGGTAGCTTTAGGGATGTTCTAGCGCTTACCTAGGACTTTACCATTGAATGCCAAGACTTTCATGGGAGGACATTTGAATGACAAATCTTCGTATCAAAGAAGAATACTTCAATGCCAAAATATGTCAGTAGCAGCATTCAAGTCTGACATTTTGCTAAGTTTCATAGAGTACTTCAGGAATGCCAGTCAGCCCTAAAAAAATCAAATCTGTGAGAAATGAGATGTTTGCAGGACATACACTGGTGTGTATTTCTCTCCTCAGCCTAGATCCAAACACAGCTGAAAGGTGTTCACAACTCAAACAGATGGAATAGTAATAATTACACATTTGTATTTCTTTTTATTGCTTCTTATAATTCCTTTTTTTTCTCAGTTTTGAGCAATATTGCATTCATGAAGGGTAGAAAAGCATGTCATTTTTAAAAGAATTGTACTTAGTTTTTTCTCTTGGGTCAACAACTCAGGTGACTTGAGTTATGATCCTAAACAAGGCTCTTGAGAAGTTAATCTCTGATTAATATCCATCCAAGCTGCCACAAGTTAACCCAGGCAGTGCAAGGAAAACTTCCTTACATAAATAAGGAGAGTTGAAACATCCCTTTCCACTGAATAAATAGAGATCAAAAAGTAATGCCACATGTCATATAAACAAAAGTAATGTCGTATGTGGAATACACCAGAAACTGACCTGCATGTTGGTTATGTGTGCCATTTTAATCAATGCATATGCTCTTATAGATGTGGGTATTAACCAATGTATAGCCACCATCTCTGCCAGCCAAGAGAACAGGTAGTCTATCCTGAAAGCAGAAAGCCTGGTAGTTCCCAATATAGCGAATCAGATAACAAACATTTGTTTCTATAAAAATTAAAGGACTAAGTGACCCTGTCAAAAAGAAATAAGATTTTACAATAATAACAGTAATATGTAATAGCAAAGACAAATGCAATAATATCGCATTACCATAAGCCGATTTGCAGATCACTGATGGAAGATACCTGAAGATGAGGCAGGTACAGCCATTATATGGATTCCTAAGACTGTCAGCAGCAAAGGAATAACACTTCATCCTTTTCATTTGATTTGTCTCTTAAAAGAAAACCTGTTAGATACAGATAGCAGGTGTGATATCAAAGGTACTCTGAAGGGAAAGTTAATAACCACTACATGCACACATAGAGAGACCATCCTCTTAATACTTTGCAGTTTCACAGTAAATTTTGAGGAAAGGAAGAAAAAAAGGAAAGAAATTTAGTGAGACGGGAAAGGTTGACTCCCCTACCTAACAGCTTATTATAACGACAGGCTCTGAATGGTGTTTAGAAAACGAAGAATTTTGAACATGTATTTGCCATGTTACACTACATGACTCATACTGCAGAATCAGTACAGCCTGTTTCTCCAGCACTTTAGAAAATCACTTTATTACAACCTGCAAGAGAGTGAGCAACTGATCCAATTAATCATTATTCAACTGAGAATTAACCAATGCTTAGTAACTTCTTGGGCTGATTAATATATGTGCAGGCAATGAACTAGGCAGATACTCAAACTTCATGAGAAAATAGAGAAACTTGAAGAAAAAAGGATCCCTAAGAGCTGGCCCTGATATAAACAGTCAGAAAATATAAGAAAAAAAAATCTGATAGTATGACAAACCAATAGGGATGAGGGAAGGCTGAGAACTGGCACAGATGAGGCACAGGCTGCTTTTGGAAAATTCTGTAGAAACCTTGATATCACAGAATGATACCTAGTCCAATATTAGTAAAGAGGAAAATTACTACCTCAAAGACCCAAACTTTCTTTGTTTAAAGTCAGAAGATAGAAAAAGTCTGGGTAGCTTCTACTGCAGAAGAGAAAAGCAAGACTTGTACTTGTGCTTGGGCTTTTAATATGCATATTCATTTACTTTTTTAACCAAATCAAAATTTAAGGAGCAGCTTAATTCCTCTTAAAAAGCATCATGGATTGTTGAGATGAGGAGAAACTGAACTAGCTATATTCAACATGAGTTGATTTTATTAATAAATGATGACACAGAGATTCTTGATAATATATTTTGGTAAGTAAAGAAAAGAAAGTAGATTGAGATTATATGCAGCAAGATAAAACCAGGATTTTCAGTTTGCAGACTTTTGACAGAATACAGTAGGAAGACTTGAGTAATACTTAATTTTCAGAAAAAAAAATGCTGCATTTTGTACAAGACCTCCTGACTTCCTTAAAAGTAATTGCATTCTTATGAGATCTTGTCTTTTCTCAGTTCCTATTTCCCTGCAGATCTCCTGGTCACCAACCTTATCCACATGACAATGTGCCTACCTGCACACGGCCAGGGTGCATCCAGCAGTACAGATTGGGAGGGTTCCAATGATGATTAGAGGTATTCTTCCTTTCCCATGCAAGAGAAACAGACACAGTCACAATTTCTTTGCTTTACTATTCCTGAAAAACATTCTCTGCTCTTACCAAAAGAAGAAAGATAAAGCAACAAAAGTACAATCTATTGACTTACTGATTTTTTAGTCAAATTAATATTGTTGGTTTAATTTCTGTAAACATTCATTCCATGACACAAATGTTCATTAATTTCTTCTTCTGACAAGTGATGGTTATAAACATAGCAGTTTATTTAATGATCTTCCTTGTGAATATTCCAGCCATCGCAATTCTAGTCAGAGCCAACAAGTACTTTTGACAAATTCAGTGTATCTGCAAACAAACAGGCTTATTCAATTCTGTTAAAATGAAATTCGACATTAGCAAAATGTTTTGCTTTCCTTTAAACAACTATGCAGGTCAGGCTCTTTGAGAATGCAGCTGTGTTATTGCATCTATCATTCAAATATCACCCTACATGAGACTTGAGACATATTGCAGAATGGTCAATGCGCAAAACCAAGGGGGAGGGCATGTCTGCTTAGCTGGGACAGAGAAAGATGGTCTGACACATTGGGAGCACCACATGCACTACATGGGGATGTCTGGGCTGGTCACTGGGGCCTGGGAGAAGTAGCTCTGTACTCACATGAGCAAGAAGCACAGGTTTTTTTTGCTTAAACACAGTACCAGCTGAATGCAGGTTGGCCAGCGTGACTTGTCAGCACTACCCAATTCCACAATGTGCATGCATGGGTAGAGGTCCTGTGCCATATGCTCTAGATGTCCCTACTTGAGCAGGTGGTTTGGCCTAGATGATTTCTGGAGGTCCCTTCCAACCTCAACCATTCTGGGATTCTGGGAAGTTCTCACTCGAAGTTGAACACAGAGTACAAAGACGAAGCAGAGCTAAACCAGTAGAAAGGCTTAACCCAGTAAGTACCAGATTGCATCACCTCTTTTGAAGCAGAATCCCAGAACTGAACTGGGGATCATAAATGTTTTTTGTGCAAGTTACCATGCATATCAGGACACTATAAAGCAGGCAGTATTGTATTTCTAAGGCTGGGCTGTGCAGAAGTTGCTCAGCAGAGGTTTTCTTCAGTGTTAGAACTCAGCATCTACTAAGTTACAAGCACTAAGCATTTACAGGAACTTCACTGAGGTTTTTGTAGCAAAGATTTATATATACCAGTTCATTCACAGTCAAGGCTGAAGCTGTCACTGGTTGAACTGAGACTGTTGTACTAAGGTTCTGTTTGTTTGGTTTTTTCTTTTTTCTTTCTTTCTTTTTTTTTTTTCCAGTCAGTAAATGTGTGCAATTCTGTGCTTTTCAAGGAAGATAGCTTCTGTCTCTCATTTTGGAAATGTTCCATTTACTTCATTTTAAATTATATTCAGATTACATAAAATACAGCGCTGAATAATTCAGTTTAAATAGCTCTGCTTATCTGAAACGCTTGCTTTGATTATGACCAATAATGAAATTAAGGAAAATTCTATATGAATTCAAATGGCTTGTAAAATCATGATTCCTCTAATAATTATGCAGAAGAACAGATCCTTCTGCCTCTCGTCCTAGCCTAACAGTGCCTAAGGTGGAAGGTATATAGCATTTTTTGGACCATTCTTCCAGCTACATGAAGAGGAGGTAATAAAATATAAATGCCTCTTTCATGATCTTGTTATTCTTCCTGTCTGGAGAAAGAAATCCAGAAAATTCCTAAGCCCAGACCATACATGAACAAATACATAAGATATATGAGAAACACCAGACACAGCCAGAGCTATTTTGTCTCAGAGCATTTTTATTAATATGACGCATAAACATTACTCTTTCACATCATGATCTTGCATCATTCCAATACTATAAAGCAACACATAAAAATGACTATCAGAAAGGAACCTAGAGGGGAAAAATCTTTTTGAAATGACATTCTACGTACTCAACCAACCTCATTTAGCCTGGTTTGGTGTGGTATGTGTGGCAAGCATCTCTCTTCCTCTGTCTTACCCCGCAGTGAGAGTCAGGCAGTAATAAATCTGCATAGGGTCAGTGCAAGAGCCCCACTGCTGCTGTGCACCGGGGCAAGCGGTGCAGAGCTGGGTTAGGAGTCACCAGGGTGTGCTGGGCCACATTCCTTCCCCCAGGCATCCTCCCACTGCCCGCAGTGGGTCAACAAGGAGGGAGAAGAACTTAACTATTTTTATGACGGTAGGTTTTTCATTAGTCTTCAGGAACTAAGTTCTTTCCTGCCAAGAACATGTGCATGCAAGAGGTCTCGCACAGTCCTGGTGTTGCCCTAAAAATGTACCTCTGGTCTCTGCTGAGGAGACCACCCTGTGGAATAAAACTCACCTATTCTGAAAGGGTGCCATTGGTTGAGAGTAATAATTACATGTGAAATCTAGGTGAAGACTTCTATCACATGCATGATGGGGTCAGCAGATGCCAAGTGACATCACCTCCCTTTAATAGGTCAAATTAAAATAGTAATTTGGACAGATTATTGATGAGTTTCAGAAGCAATAAGCTCTGCTTTTCATTATTTTTATCATTCATCTAGATCTGCAGACTGGTAAAATGACAGAATCAATTCCAGCATCCAAATCCAGCATCAGAAGGACTCAACTTTCCCCAGGGGAATTAGATAGTCATCACTCACAGAAATGTTTCAAAAGAGAGCTAGCCCAAACCAGAGTTTTCAATATTAGTCTCTCTGATTAGGGGAAGGTTGTGTTTATTTCAGTTTTAATAATCACAGTAATCAAGGAAAAGACTAAGTTAATGCACTGGGCAGAAAATCAAGAAGCTGTTATACCTCAAGTAGCTACCATCTCTAAAAACGTATTCAAAGAACCGAAGATCTCTCCAGTATATTACACATTTGCCCTTGTTACACTGTAGTGACCCATTCATTAAAATAAAAAGTTCCATGGACTGAGTACATGATTTCATACAGAATGTTCTGAGGTGCCAATATCTGACTTGGGACCCATTTCTCAAGAGCAGTTCATTAATTTCAACAGTGTATTTGCTTTAAGATGACATTTTGTTGAGAGCAAGATCTATGCATCCTATGAACGGGACTATTCATGCAAGGAGACTAGGATTTGGTTTCAAAAGTGGTCTTGAGCTATGAACAAACTACTTTAACTGCATTTAGCAGTATATTTTGAAAGACAAGAGGGATAAATGATAAAACTGACATAACAACTACAATGCACTTCACATAACTAATTCTCAAGTTGTGGGATTGCAGTAAACATTTCTAGAAAATAAGATTTAATTGAAATTACATCATCTGTAGGACTAAGAAACTCTTTAAGGTTTCTGCATAAAAAGTTTACAAAGTCATTGACTAAAAAGCTGTGCACAGGCCAAAAATGATCATCATCTAGGAAACAGATGCAGCAATTCATAAAACACTTCTCTAAGTTTTATGTGGCTATTTATTAGAAAGTAAGTGTATTTAAGATGATTAAAGTATGCAATAAATATTCAGCAGTGAAGTACCCTGTAAATTGTAATAATAAAATGATTGTACCTTGATTTTGACTACCAATGGAAAGATCAATGTAATAATTTTTTCTTGGGAGATAAATCTCCAAGCCTTTCAACAGAGACTGTAGATGAGAGAATTGTTTAGTCAAACCCAATGAGCAAAGAGGTACTTATTTAATCAGGTAAAAAAGGTGGCACTATTAGCTCAGCAAGGAGGTAATATAAGAATCAGACTGTTCTTATGTAGCTTAGCCAGACACTCACCATAAAAGGAATTGATCTAAAAAGCTTATAGTGAATCTCTTTTCTGATTCCAGTTTAGAAAAATACCAAATTCATTCCTATATTTAAGCACATGCTTCAATATTTTGCAGTATTGCAACAATCTGGTTTCATATTTTATCCTGCAGCTTCCAGTTTTGCAAATTTAAGAGTATGAGTCCTGGCATCTGCCTGCCAGCACCTATACCACAGTCGTTCAAAACTAATCTGTAGTTAAATCTGAAATGGCCAGTTTTGCTTATATGGGCAATAACACAGGAGGGAGTTTCACAACCAGATCAATGTTTGGATATAAATACCATCAGGAGCAAAGATGCATATAAAGATTTTGAGAAAATACAGATGACATGAAAAAAAAGGCAGAAAAGCAGTGAGACAGAATAATAACAGAGTGTTCAGTTCAAAAGAGGCAAGTACTTGGTTGAATGTACACAGTAATACCTCTGCCTTAAGTGAGGCTAAACAAGTACTTAAGTTCAGGCATGTTCTTTAATATATTTCTGAATGTTGTCAAACATGAGTACTTTTTCTATGTTAAAATCACAATTTCAGATACTTGCATAGAAAAATGTTTGTAAGTAAGTTGCTAGATATTGTAATTTGATGTTTTTTGAAATGCAGTCAGCGGGCCTCGTGCACAGATACACTCAGAGGCTGGCTCTTTGATAAGGGCCCTGCTCTGTATTTCACAGCCCCAGCACCATGCCTGCTGATATCACAGGACTGAGTTCTGCTTGCTGAATTTTCTGTGCACAGGCGTAGCTGAAAAGCAGCTCTTTGTCAAAATGCAGTTTTACAGCACTGATATTTTCATTCTGGTATAGCAAAGAGGTTTTTTCTACAAGCAAACCAATCAACATAGATTATTCAAAGCACTGTTTCAGGGGCTACCTTGAGACCCATTTTGTTACTGCTCCTGCTTATATAAGAAAATGTTGCTTAAAAATATTCTGACTGCCCTAAGGAGTCTCCTTATGGAAAGAAATAGTATGAATTTAGTACAGGTAACAGTACAAACTAGAAGGCCCACTCTGATTTTCTGACCCATGCAATCAAGCAAGGCAAGATAAGGAAAAAAAAATATGCAAAAAATATCCTCTGATAGGACCAGTATCCTCCAATAGGCCAGACTCGGTGTTCAGGGGCCACACTGAAGGCAACACTGGCCAGGACCAGCTCTTGCCACAGAGAGGCCCTGTGGTGCCTGACGCTTTTGTGTCACCGAAACCCATTGAGACTTTCCTGGCCAGAGAGGTTGGCTGCCACCAGCCTTGGGCATCTTCCACTAACACGCCTGAAATATGCTGCTGAAATTCACAGCTCCCTATGAACATTTATCAATTACATATTACCTCTTTATCTTCATATTCCATGTCCCTACTAAATTTATGCCACCAAAGGAGGAAATTCTGCTCAGAATGTCATGCACAACTAAAAAAAAATAGTGAAATCCTACCTATAATTTCATAAATTTGGCCGTTATTGTCATACTGTTTGTGCTGGCAACAGATTGTCTTTTCAATAATATTTGCAAAGTCAGTACATGCACAGACTGTTACTGTTTATATGGCATTCCTACAAGTCATTGAATTCTTAAACTTTTAAAAACTTTTTCTTTAAACTAACTTTGATCCAGATGACTGGTTCAATCATCTATCACAAAATGCCATGTATTCTTCTTTGGGTTCACAGACATGCTCCAATAAATCTTCTGAGGCTTTCTGCAACAAATATTTGCTTCAGAATACACTAAAAAGAGAAATAACAAAACTTTTGAACCAGTTATTTGGCCCAGTTGTGCCACAGTGTGATACACAAAGGAATGAAAAATTCATTACTTTAAAACAAGTTCTTGAAGCTGAGTTCATTCCAAAGTTATTAAAAATTAATTGTATTACAGTATTATGTGCATACAAGCACTGTCAAAGCTTTGTTTTGTCTGTCAAGTTTTATGGTGTGAAATGGTCAATAACTTTGATTATTATGTTCTGATTGCTTCTAGGCTTGGACAACATCCACAAAAAATAGCCACTAACCTCCTGCCCAGGGTACAGTGCAGTATTCTGAAGGGGAAAAGAATAGAGAAGATCTCAGGGAGCTCAGTATTAACAAGCAAACATACATCTTCGTCAGTGTAATCATTCTGAGAAAGGGGCCGCATCGATAGCTGCCCATGGGAGAGCTGCCTGTGTCGGCTGGTGTTGGTGGGTTGATCCCTGTTCCCCTGCACAGAGTAGGGAGCAATGTCATGCACTGCTGCTGGCTTTCCGCATCAACCTTAAAACCTTCAGATAAAAATAAGAAGTAGTTTTGGTGAAGGCCCTTGCAAGCCAGATTGACGCAGAGGCAGCAAGCAGCCCATGCTGCAGAGCCTGCACCACAGGAGGAGGAACTTCCCTCCCCAATCTCCTGACATTGCTTTTTTCTAACCTCTCTACTGTCTCAGCAGGTGGATGCTGCACGCTCAATCCCCTCCATCTCCACAGCAGTGAGATTAATTAACTGTGAGTCCTGTTGTCCTCACACCGAGCAGCAGCAGAGGCTGTGCAAGGCCTGGCAGTACACATTTCCCAGCAGTAATTAAAACAGTTAGGAAAATGGTCTGAAAAATTAAGATCCCTTTTTTTCTTTCTTTTTTTTTTTCCTGCAGGCTTCTCTGTTGCAGAGCTGCATCTGGCAACTCAGTCACATGAGTAAACAGTACATATCATTTGTTGTTCAACCAGAGAGTGTTTGCCTGGCTGGCCACCACATTTAAGCATCTTCCAGAGCCACAAAAGTGAGAATGGACCTGGCTTTGTTCTCAGGCTGCCATCATGGATTGTAGATCCCCCAACAGTCCAAAAAAAAGTGGACTTCAGAAACCCTCGTAACAGAAATACTTTAAATTTTCTATTTTTCTCTTGCTTGATCCCCCCTTTTAATAAAAAGGGCTAAAATGTTCTTTCATTGACCCAAGCATCATCTCATTTATTTAATATATTTAAGTCATGGTCTCCATAGCCCATGTCATAATGCTTGTGTCCTGGAGCTTTAAGAACCACAGTATGTATCTTTGGAGGATTACCATATTTTAACAGGAAGAAGTACTAGACCTCTACATTTTGACAAAAACTTTTTAGACTCCAAAGCCAGGTTAAAAACAAGTATGCTAATACACTTCCTAATGCAACTTTTCCCTTATCAAAATACAAAAATATTTTTAAAGTCTTAAATTGATCAAAGTGTTTTGCATTGGTATCTGTAGCTATAACAGATAAGTTACCTTTTTAATAATACAATTATTTTATAAATAGGTGTTTTAGAAAACTAATAACTTAATGCTGTCATTCTCATGCTTTGACAGATACAATGCTCTCAGCTCTGTCATTAGAAGGAAAATAGTTGCTAATTCCTAGCTATTTGCCATTTTTCAAATTGTCTTAAAGGCAAGGAAAGGTTATTCTATTTAATTTGGAAACATTACACCCAAAGGAGAAATTAAAGAATGAACAAAACCACCAGGGTGCAACCAAAATGAAGTTATTCATAAAAGCAGGTGATATATTATGTTGTTATGAGCAAAATGTTATGCAATAATCATTTGTCTTTATGAAGAAGTTCATAGGGCAAAAATAAACAGATCGTGAGTCATTAAGTGAACACTGGGCACTACAGAAAGTTTGCAGTCACTACAGTGACTACAGAAAGTTTGTCTTACTTCGCTTGGATTAAGTAGATCTTAGGGAGCTTTCTGGTGCAGTTTGGATGTAGTTAATCTCAATAAAACGGTAGCAAAAGTGATATCAAGTAACAGTTGTTGATCCTAGATCAAATGTTCAGCACCAAAGCCAATGCTTTCATCAATAAGATGCATAAACCATTCGACTTACGGATCTGTAGACGTCTCAGGACTGTAACAGTGGCAGATAAAGCAACAGCACCCAGCTTCTGAAGAAGTCCAAGGAAACAAAAGATTAGTTAGCCCTGCTTTTATGAAGAGAACTTCCCTGATCAAAGCTAAATAAACCAGTTGGCAATCACTTTTGCATGCATTTTTGTCGTCCTGAACTTCCCTTTCTCATCCTTTCTTTGACAGTTCACCGTGTTGGCTCTTCATGAGGCCTTGAGCACTGTTGGGGCATTCTTGTCTTGACCCGAAGAGCCTGTTCTCTGAAGATGGATAGTGTCCTCAGGGAACAGAAGAAAAACCCATTTGATTCAACAATCATAGTCAGTGCACTGAGAGTCTTGGTGGTACACCTGCAGTATAGATTCTGTCAGTATATCAAGGTTCTCCAGCATTTTGTCACTATTTAGCACAGTGATGGCTTAAAATCCATGGAAGTTAGAGTCACTGAGCTGCTACAGTATGTTACTACCAGGCAATATTATTCGACAACATGCATTTGTTGATTATAATTATGCAGGTAGATTTAATTATTTCAATTTATTTTGTTGCTCATTAAGATTAGGCAGGGCTCTTTTTTTGCATGGAGATATTTAATAAAATTGGTCAAAGCTAATTTTTAGAATGGATTGATTAAAATGCTCTGAATTCTCTAGGGAGATTATGCTTCTATTGGGAATTTTGGTCAATTGAATTAATTTGGTTTTTGCTTTGGAAATAGAATAGTTCTATTTTATTTCTGTACGAAAGCCGTCATAAGAACTTAATGTAGTTTAACCGATTCTCTATAAACTCATATTTTTCCTTAATACAGTTAAATTTTCTGAAGTTTCCTTCCAGCACTTGGCCCAGAGTACCAGACCTCTGTTCCATTAATCAACAAAAAGATGAGTAGTACCAAAAACTCAACAAACAGACATTTTGACTGTTAATGCAGCGCCTTTCTTTTTTAAAAAAAAACAGTCAGTAATACTATAAAAACTAAATTTCTCATTTCACTCATTAACTTGCCTAAACAAAAACTGTCAGCCAGCTCACACAGAGTAGCAAAGCAGGTGTATCATGCAGCATTAAGCAACTGAAAGTATTTAAGAGTGTGTATTTTTATTTTGCCTTAATTACACAGCCTAAATTCTACACAATAATCCATCAGAAATTAATGGGAGCTACACAGCATTTTGTGGTAGAGCCTGTGGCCTGCATCTTTGCAGGGCGTCACAGTAGATGGATCCTCTTTGCAGGGCTTTTGGTACTGACCCATCTCAGTTTCAGTTATGAAGATTATGTATTTTCGTTGTGGTGATAGAGATGGGTGCTCACAGCCGTATTCAGCATCCTTTCCCCATCTGTCCGTGGTCAGCGAAATAACTAACTGCTTTGTTGAAGACAGGTTCATTTCCCCACAGTTTTTTATTTTGTATCCAACCTTTTGAACTCTCCAGCCTGAAGTTATTTCTCTGTTAGCTATAGCTGTGGATGCTTAGGATTTCAGTGGCTGTGCGACTCACTGTACCGCAAGTGCACAGTTATTCTGGAAACTAACTCTAAATTTAACCCTCATCAATCCATTCATTCCATTTAGTCTAGTTATCTGACTATGTAAAAATTAAAAAAGCCAGTATTTAATAATTATTGCTACCTACCAATACTGATATGTCAGCCATTAGGATTATTGCTGTCTCATTACAGAGAGAAACCCAATACCTAGTATTTAGAAATCGTGAGTAAATATTCATAAATGAGAGACTGATACCAACTGTGTCAAACTGACTCGTTTGCTAACCTCAGCCAAGCTATTATTAGTAAAAGCAAATAATGAGGTTGACACTTTCTCTTTTTATATTGATTTAATGTATTAGTAGTTCCTTTTGGGAAGATAAGCTGTCATCCTTTGAATGTCAGAAATAAATGCAGCAAATAACCAAATGGCAATTTTCTCTCATCAATATTCTGACGCACTTGCTTCCCTACTTAGATCAAATCAAATTGCAATTCATTTGCGAAGTGTTGTATCCAGTGGGACTGTGCTCATGGGACAGCCACTCGACATTTCTGTTATGAATGTCAGAGTGACTTGTGTCTCCCACAGGTAAGGAAAAGCCTAAGAGCTCCCTAGGCCACTGGGCACTTGTGGCAGTGCAGATACACTTAAGAGTTTCTCTCTTAGTTACACAGAAAATGCGATGGCAGGACCAAGTCATGACAGAATTTAGAAGGCTCCTATAAGTGTATAACTTATTTTTCTTTCTTTGGGTAATTAGGATCCTTGACTAATTACAATCCATACTTCTTACAAATGAGGAGACTGAACAAAATCAGTGGTGCAGACCAGGAATGCTCCACCACAGCAAGGTCCCTGCAGGCAAGAGACAAGGCAGGGTCATCCAGGGCCCCTTACTCCAGCTAGAGGTAATAGTGCAGTGCTTAATGGAAAGGAGCTGGTTCCCAGACTGTGTAGTTTAACAAGTTCTGCATCTCAAATGTTCAGATGCGAGTTTCCACCTTCTGTCAGCCTCCAGAATTATCCTTATTGGTACCAGGCTCACTGAAGGGAACAGTATGTCAGAGGTTGCTTCGTGTTATTAATTAGAAGCTGCTCTACAACCATAGCAAATCACAACAAAACCCCAGGGTTTCTAAAGTGTTCAACTGATTTGATAAATCAATCAGCAAGCCTCCTCTTGAATGTTGCACATAGATATTTACTCCATTTTTCCATAGCTTTCTGTAACTAGAGAAAGGATGGGGAGTGGGCTCTAATGTCCCCCAATCGTTGGATGGTTTGTTGTAGTATATCCTTTACTGACTGCTATTTTGCTTATGCCCGGACAATTTCCAATGCTGGGAGCACTAAGTACATAGCAACCATTTGCAGGAACAAGAACAGCAGCACAAAAATTTCCCGATATTTGTAGGAAGTTAAGGGCAGAAAATCCTCTACAGAGATTTCCTAACATGGAGGAATATGTAGCTGCACCTTGATTGCAGTAACTGGAGATTTTCTAGGTTTCTCAACTTCTGGTCTGGTCTGAAAGAGTTTATCCAAATTGTCATTTTGTCCCATGATTCTTGCTCTATAGATTATTGTTGAGAGAAGGAGGTAGTAGGTTCTCACTTATTTTTTTGGGGGGGGACAGGGTAGTGAGAGACGTTTGTAAGTACATCTCATAGTTTGTGTCTCCAGCACTTATTTGCTGAACATTTCTTCATGAGGAGAAAAACAGATGTGTATTTTCCCCAGACGTCTCTTGCAATATGAGTGGGGAATGCCTGAAGATTCCAGTGCTCATGGTGCTGGTATCAGCAGGAGGTAGGAAATCTCCCCAAAGGCCTTTACTGTATCCCTCACTGCAGACAGGACCTTACTACATCCACTGCTCCACATCAACTGCCACCACAGGCCAACAGCAAGCCATGACCAACATTCTGCTCTTGCTTTACTCCCCTGAAAGAAATGGAAGAAGGTCTGCCTGTCCTCAGGCTATTTTTTCCCCAGTCCTGCTCTTTCTCTGTTGTGTGAGGAAGAACGGAAACCCAACCATATCCATCCTTGCCTACCCAAATGGGTCTCTACCAGATTTGCTGCCAAAGGGACACCCCTGTAGATGTGCTCTGGAAAAGTTAAAGTCCCATACTGTCCACAGTATGGGATAGAAGTAGGAAGGTACAAAATATTTCCTGTTTTGCCTTGAGCTTTTAGCAACCTGCCTCTATCCCTTGGGCTTTTACGTCTTTAGCCAACACAAACCCCTCAAAGAAAGTGAGTAAAGAGAGCTTTCTGGGGACAGCTTTCCAAAAAATGTCCTGCAGCTTTGTGATTTGGCTGAGCATTGAACAAAATCTTGACCTCAATCAAAATACTAGTAAAAATGTTTGACAGTCTCTTTGGAAAGCCTTTACAGAAGCAGAGGTTGGTGGAACTGGTAGCAATAGCAGAGGCAGGAGACAGCAGCTCAGCTACAGTGACTGGCAGGTCTGGATATGATCCCAGGCTGCAAACAGTCTGAAATATCTCAAATAGTGCCCTTGTGGATCTTAGCACAGAGCATAATGAAAATCTTTCTCTCTCACTATAAAGATCCCTCTTTGTTATTATCATTTCAGCTCAAGGATATCTCAAATATTATTTTTTGGCACAATATCTAGCTTGAGTTATTCCAAAAGCCCATTCAGATTGGTGGGAATATTACTTATATGGGATCTGATGACCAAGATCATAACATTCAGTTTCTGGTCCTGTCTGGTTCTGTGTGCCTTTATTATCCTCTTTTTTATGTGTTTTCATCTGACCGTGTCTTTGCATCTGTATCCTATTCCATCTGCTGCATAAGGACCAAAATAAGCTAAGACATTATACAACTGTTTTCATCAGGCAGCAAGAAAGTTTATAAGCTCATCAAAGAAAATAAGGGTCTCTCTGCGCTCATGGATGTGGTTTGCATCCCTCAGAACCAACCCTACTTAGCAGATTGGGTGGAGTGACTTCAAAGAATTACAAAATGCTGCTTTCAAAATGCAAGTACTGCATTCAGGATGTCAAGAGAAAGGCAAGTTCATCCAAACAGCAATATTTTCAAGATTTTTTTTCTTTTTAATATTACTTTTCTTTTCAAAAACAGAGCAAGCAAACACAAGATGATGGGACAGAAGAAATGTGCCAGAATGGGAAGGATCTGAAGGATCTATGACTTTGAAGTTCAATGCCTTTGATGTGGTGCTAAATAGCACTGTTTCATGCCAGTGACTAATCATCACAAAGCGATTTAATTGTTTATTTGGAATTCTACTTACACTAGGGAAAATAAGAGTATGGGCTAAGTCAGGAAACATTCCTGAAAATCTGTGTTGCTAGATACTGTTTCATATTTTTATCCCATCTTAATTGTCCTAAATTTATCATTTGAAATGGGAAAATATCTTAACTTTACCTATCATGTGTAATCTTTCGTATGACAAATATATATTTTTTTCTTTTTTGAATGCACTAGAAGTTCATAAATTTCTAATTTACTCATTCCATGATTTGTGCATCAGTATTTTAACAAAAATATATTCAGCATAGCCAGGATTTTCAAAGTAATTTTGGACTGATAGAAGTGTGAATTTTGATGAAAATCTTGAAGTTGTAGGAGAATTGCTAGTTGTTGTGAGTGAGTTGTTTTTCCTAGTATAAGGAAATACAAGGAAAGATCAAGGGCAAAATCAGATCAGACCCAGTGATGACTGGATTTTTAATTGCTATTCCTAAAGGTTATAGAAACCTGGTCATTGCTGTAGCTAATCTTTACTCTTTCAGCAATGCTACAGATTTTTCATAATGCCTCAGCTCCTGATTTAAAGGACTGCCTGAGGATCCCAGCCTTCGGAGTACACTCGGGAGCATATTACCAGTCCCATTAGTGACATCATAGCATTTGAGTAGAGTAATTTGCAAACAGTTCCCTATTGCACCCTGCTGACTGAGAAATACAAAGAAACAAAAAGAGCCCATCAGGTTTTTGCTTTTCAGCCTTTTAGTTTTTACAGAAATTTCCCAATGTAGAAACTTGTTTTATGATATTTCAACATCTAGGGTTAATTAAAAAAGCTATAAAACTTAACTGTACAGATCACTATTTAGTCCAGCTTTAAAGTTCCTTTCATGAAGCAGGGACTCAGCATTTTTACTAGAATATGAATCTGCATCTGTGTCTTTTGAGTTTAGTGATATACCATGTTTATTTAATTCTGTGTTAAATAAATCATGTACAGTTCTTTGAGCTGCTTAATTTGATTGAGTACGCCCTTAAGAAAAAAAATTGCAGCCCATGTTTGAAAATTACCATTTAAACTTTTCTGAACATGAAAATGCCTCATTACCTCTAAAATGTGTTTCTTGAATAATAATGATTAAACAATAAATCACTATTTGAAGTCAATTGATTCTCAAATATACTAATTAAATACAATCTTTTTTCTTGTTTCAATACATTTGAAGATAACCATCATGGTAGAAATTATCCCCATCCTCTCAATAGGGTACATAGAATGTACTTCTTGCTCTGTTTAAATCTGTGGCTGAACTTCATTAAACTTCACAGGCACAAGACTGGTTTTGCAACATGTTATAACATTTCATTCCTTTGAGTATTTTTTTTATTAGGTGTATGACTGGATTTGTTCCATAAAATATGAAGAATGTCCTAAGAAGCTGAGTAGCTTTAACTAGAATCACTGCCTTCCTTCAGCAATACTGTTGCTAGTTGGAGGCAGGGTTTGTAGAACTTTTTTTGTGCAGCCAACAAATATAATCCTTTACAAAGGATGGAAGTCTTTGGGTTTAGTTTGAATAGATTGGCATCTCCTAAAGTGCTAATGTAATGTGTCCATTTATTTCAGTTGTTTCATTTAAAAGGTGATTCAACTTAGGTCATCATCATTCAAACTAGATAATCTCAAAAATTAACAACTACAGCATGAAGGACAAGCCACATCTCCCTGACTAAGGCTTCTTGAAGCAAATTAAGATATCCCAAACATCATTTCCTAGGCTGGATTATGAATCACCTGCAGTTCCAGTGCTGCAGAGAGGTTGATGCCTGTCCCCAGGCCAGCTCCTTGCCAGATACCTGTGACAGCTCCTGCCTGGTCGCTGCACCTTGAGCAGCCCCTTTTTCCCAGCCAAGGACACCTGGAGACAGATCTTTGCTCAATGCCTCCAAGCCTGTATCTGCACTCAAAACCCACCCTCTCTTGAGGACAACCGGCAAGTGTTTCTTGGCATGAGACAAGCTGTAACCAACTGACAATGCCAAAATTGGGACGGTGTCCTCAAGCATACATGCATTTGACGTTTCTCACAAACAAAATGGCAAAATGTGACAACTGTGTACAGATTTTTGTTTGTTTGTCTGTTTGTTGGTTGGTTGGTTGGTTTGTTTTTGAGGTACTTTTAAAAGCTGTGTATGGTGCATCTTTGATGCTCACCAAAAACACTGTTTGGAGACAGGGCTGGGGAGATGGAGTTGCTGGGAACACCCTGTTACTGGGAACAGAGAAAAGAGGAAAGTTCCTCCAGCTACCAGTTTGTAGCTGAGAAACTCTTCCGAAATTAGTCAGTCAAGTTGAGATCTAGTTAGGGGGGATTAATCGATACCCTAAAATAAAAAATAAGTGGGCTGTGACAGAATGAAGTCCTTGCTGTCTGTGCAGTGACCCTTGCAAAACTCTGGCCAGCAGCTTGTCCTACATGGACAGCGTGAGTGATTTGGAAACTTTAGAACTATCTGGCATGGAGGTTCCTGGTCCTTCCCCGCCATGTCCCCCTGTGCAGACTGTCCCCCAAAACCCCTGCCCCTTGCTCTCCTCCTGCAGCCACCTGTGGCCATGTTGCCTCTCCTCTCCCCTGCCTTCCTGCAAGGCTCTCCAGTTATCCACGAACCTCTCAAGGTCTGCTACGGCCTGGAAATGAATTCCAGGTTTACGAACAAACCAAGAAAGTTTAGTAAACAGAAGGGATTATTTATACCATCCGCATCTCAAACGGTGTTTGAAATGCCTTGGGAAAGGTCACCTGAAACTGGCAGTCCAACACCAGCACTCTAAATATGCGGATTTCTTTTTCTTTCTTTCTTTTTTTTTTTTTTGGTGCATTTAATCAAGTGATGCATATAATTTACACGATCCTTGCTGATATGTGCAAGACCTTTTCTGCAGTTCTTTCCTTACTTGTCAGACAACTAAGCATGAGACTTTTCGTATTTTAAAATCAAATTATTTTGCCGTTGACCTGGAGAATGAATGCTCAATAATGGTTCTGAGAACTAGTGTGTTTTCTTACCAACCTTGTGTCAATGTTAGTCATGTTGTAGCTCCAAATATGTTCTATTGGCAGGGCCAAAGGACAAACCTAAGTGAAACATTGCTGTACTTTCTCCTAGGAACTAGAGTGATTTTTCTCCATTTGTCCATTTTTAAAGAAACTGTTGTTAAATTTTCAATACTAGTACATATCACTGCTCCGCACATTTTTCTTCATATTGCGATTGGTGCCAGAGCAATGATGAGAAATCAAGAACAAGAAGGAAATCAACATAAGCAGAGCCAAGTGCAAATTTGGAAGGCAATATATCAAAACAAGTACATATTACAATGCGACCATGTATACAGAATTGGTCATCACCAAAAAAATACTGTTCTGAGCCATATCATCTTGACCACGGTCAATGAATTATTCTTTGATTTTTACAATTAGAAAAAAAAGAACATTTTCACTAAGCTAAAATTTTTCAGAACAGCATGTGTTATTCCTTAGTGTACACACGAAATATTTAGAGAGTGCTGCTAAATGTCCCATTCACTGCATAATAGTAGGATACTAAATATAGAACCTCGTGGGCATTTAAAGACTGCATGTAGATGAAATAGTCTACAGTCTCCACTGTACAGAGAGACCAACTCTTATCTTTAACGTTCTCTTACCATCCCTAGCACTCCAAAGAATAAAAAAAAAAATCAAAAAATTAGAGCCAAAAAAGGTGGAGGAATTTGTTAATGAGTCATTAATGTTGCGTGCTGAAGGACCCACCATCACAACGTCTCACCTGCAGAGTATATGCAGGCATGGACACAGAAGAAATCGAAGAGGCATCGGCAGCTCCCATCAGATGCTCGGCAGGGCTGGGAAGAGCGCTAGGCCTGATAAGCCTGGGGCCTTGCTGCCCTTATCGCTTCCATCAGGACTCCCCAGCCAGCTCGTCTAGACCTTGGTCTGCAACTTCACTCAGGCAAGAGACTGATCCTGGAGACAAGTCCCTCATCTTCCCCCTAGACCTTCAGCCACGTAAGGGTGGACAAGTGCTTCCTGCCCTGTTAGCTATGGTGGCTACCAAAAGTGGGTTGAGTGCAGCGGAGGGAGGTATTTGAGAACAAAGAAGCTGAAGGAAACTTAATGCACCTTTTTTTCTAACTGTCTTCTGCCCAAATTTGTGTCAGAGGAAACTTTGAATTGCCTTTTTCCATGAATGAAATTTAAAACAAACAAACAACAAATAAATAAATACCATTAATTACTATAAATTTCAGATAAGCTTTCACTGCACATAGAGTAAATACACTTGTCCTTTCATATCAGGACCACATCTAGTAACCCAGGACCACTATTTTTCATGCTCCTTCCTTCAGGTCCCTGCAATGTCCTCCTACATCTAAACTATATTGCAGTGGAGAATTAATATTAGCAAGTAGTAAGTGGCAATGCTCATGTCTTCCTTCTCTCTGAACAACAGAGAGATGTAATATCATATGATTTGATATCATCTCTTCTCACCTTGAAATCTTCTGTAGGCTGGGATCGTGTTTTGGTGTAAAGCGTTCCCCAAAATTTGCAGAGCTTTGTTGTTCTCATCCCTTACAGCTTTTGATACTTTGCCTTTTTCCTACTAGCACGATCCCCGAGAAATACTGTGTGAAAATGCTTATGCTCAGGTTTCACATTCAATAATGGATGTATGTAAAGGCATTAGTTATTCACAAAGAGACATAGAGATATTTGGCCAGAGAAATTCAAACTGATAAGTTCAGTCCCGAAAATGTATCCTATTACACTAAAAAATATCCATTTTAATGACCACCTTGAATAGAAAATCATTTCAAGGTTTGATATTTAATGTGACATTCAGAAAAAGGTGGTGAAAAATCCTACTCGGTTCATTCTGAAGATGATCAGCGCTATTGCTAATAAATCCATATAGTTTAGCTCGGTTCATTCTGAAGATTATCAATCAGAGCTATTGCTAATAAATCCATATAGTTTATTGGGATTAGATGTTAGGGCTATTCACGCAAGGAATTTTATCCTTCCAGCTGCTATTGTAACAGCCAAGATCAACAGCAAACAGGAGGATATCCTCCTGGTTTCTAAGAGGCATCAAGGGACCACCACAAGCAACTAGTCGTTCCTGCATATTAGTTTGGCGTGTAGATCCATGAGCTGATTATTGAGTTAATTATTCTCTAGTCAGATGATACAGGTTGGTACGTGAGGGCAGTTGTGCTGAACACTTTCAAGCATTTTATTTGACCTGCTTCCCCATTCCCAAATTCATTTAAAGAATCACTTTAAATGCTTAAGCCATTTTTGATAGTGAGGTTGTAGGGGAAGCACCCTTTCTATATAGCAAAGTTATGCAATACCATAATCTCCAAACAATTAAATCAAGGCCACACCTGTGCGCAGGTCAAAACAATTCATTTCTCAAACATTTTTCATTGGTGCGGAGATGGATATATTAATTAATAGTGGTGGATGAAGAACAGCCTTGATCATTGGCCATGCTGTGCTTCTGCTGTCAGATGGTCTCCGCACCTAAGCTCCACACCGGCAGACAGAATGTAATGTTTCGTTGTGTGTTAAAAGAGTATTTTCTGGAAGTGTCTCTACATGGCACATCCTAATTCTATGTCATTTTGGCGAATGTTTCAGGAGCTAAGCACTAATCTCATTAAGGGAGCAATGTGCACTTTAACTCTGTTAGCAAATGCAGAATGTGCTCGTTGCCATCCAGCTCAAGGGGTAACATTTTGTGGGGCTTGCAAGTCTGCCTGCAAGTCTGGCATTGCAGTTGCAGCTTCAGTCTTTTGATTTATCTTTCACTGATTCCTTCTCATTTCATAACGGAGGCTGCCATACAGGGAAGTAGTATACTTTAGGAATTAATTAATAGAACATATAATGCAAATAATACAGTAAAATCTTCAAAGGGCATGTCTGGACCATTCGGAATTTGAAGACCTAGCTCAAACAGAATAATCATTAGCTGAAATCTTCCCAGGTGGTTTTAAATCTAATACCTAAATCTAAAAGCAGTGGGGCAGTGCCTTTCCTCCTGCGGCCTGGAAGCATCACTGCTCTGGCAGCCCCACACTTGTCTGAACCGGCAGCAGAGCCAGCTGAGGTCCTGCTTTCTGTGTTGCCAAAACAAACCCAAGCACCTGCAGTCAGTGGTCTTCTCTGGCTCATAGTCTTTTTGCATATACATGTTCCATGGAGTGAATGGTTTGCCTTAGTTCATTTTCTTTTTTATATATTCACAAATATGTCTATATTGTTTTGTGTAGACATACTCATGTACATATGCATATATTTTCCTTGAAAACTCCCTGCTGATCCCACCATCAAGGCAGCAAACACCTACCTATTGAGGGACATAACTCAGAGTGACATCAAGCAATGCCCATGATGAATGGGAAGTGGGCACCTCAGTTCCAGGGGGAGTGCTGGTCGGTTAAGTTGCTAAGCACTGCTTTCATTAATGACCGACTAACAGCAGGCAAAGAGCAGAGGCAAGTTCTCACAGGCGGCGACGTGCTGAGTAAACTGAGTGCTGTGTACACAGAGAGCTTTCAGACCCCTCGTTGCAGCTAGGTTTCCCTAGCCTGATTGCCCTGCTAATGGACTAAACTACAGCTGCCTGGCTAAATACGAGTCCCAGGCAGGAGAGGAGATGGCAGCGCCTTGCTCGTACCCTGTGCTGGCTGGGGCAAAGAGCTTTGGAGCAATCCCATTAATGCTGTCCTGAAGCCCCTATCCACACCGACAAGCGCCACTTGTGTAAAACCATGTGAGTGATTTGCCACCTTCTGTCATTTCTTCCGTCTGTCTTCTGAGAGAAGATGCTCCTCAGCCCTTTTCCTTAACAGGCAGCCCCCAAACTGCTGGGGGAAAGGGCATGCAATATCTCATCATCCAAAGTAAGAGTTTTTACATGCTCTTCTCAAATACAGCTGGAGCTAAGCGCAGTTCTGCTGGGTGCAGGAGGATGCAATTGGTGGTCGCTTTCGGCTCTAGGGCTCCATCTCCTGGCTTGAGGAAACTGTAGTACAACGTGAGCAAACAGATCATGTTCAAAAAACTTCAGAGATGGAGACCATGTACTAGAGAGAGATTAATTCATTGGTTTAAAAACTAATGTTGTTATTCTTCCCTTCTAAAGGGGGGAAAACACTGCCAGCATCTTATAATGGAAGCAACACTGCCTCGTGTTGCTTCCATCTTTTCCTTGCTTTCTTAAGATGTAGAGAAGATCCTTTGACCATGTAAGATACTTCTGCTGTCATGTAAGTAGCAGCGTAGGCTGGAAGAGCCTGCTCTTCTGCTTTGGCCTTTGACCGGCTGCTCTAACTCTCTAATTTGCTCTCTCCATGCTGGATACAACAGGGCAGTCAGGACATCACCTCCATGAGGGAGAACGAGCACAGCTTCTGCAGGAGGTAGCAAATTCCAGAGTCTCTCCTCTTCCTCTAGGCTCCCTTTCTCCAGGACCTCCCAGCTCTGCTCAGACATGCTGGATATTCTGACTTTTAACATGGGAAATGTCCTCATTAGCTTTGCATTTTTTTTTTAAAGAAAAAGCTATTGGGTGTTTGAAGGTTTTATTTCAATTGAATGAAATGGAGAATATTTTCCCATATCTGTACCCTCATGCTACTCAGAGACAAATAAAAAAACCAAAATCACAGTACAACCCATAATCAGGGCCAGCTACTGTAACGACTCCAGCTGTATGAGAAGTGAGAGCTCGGTTCGGTCCCAAATATTGCAGTGCAAATGTAGTTGTATGCATACATTACATACCTGAAAAGCAAGATGAAGGTCAAACCTTGCAGTGATCCACAAAGGCAATGTCATTGAAGGAAATGTGGTTTTTACAGTGAAATGAGTAAGGCAACATGGCATATAAGAAGCAGTAAGTTTAATGGAGCTCACCCAATGAGCAGTAGTTACATATCTGACAGACTATTTTTAACTATTGAAAAAAAATGAATTTTTTATTTCAAGTTATAGATTGTGAATGATGATTCACACTGCAGTGTCAGAAGGGGACATTATGGACAGTCAGTGCTCATCACATTCATTTTTTACAGGCAATATTTGATCATAGACCCAAATGGCAAAATCACATCAAATAAATGCTAGATCCCCGTATCACATACCTTGCAGTCTAACCTCCTCCTTTTTATCTGTCATTCACACAGCCAGAAAATTCTTTCAGTTCATTCTATGCAACATTTTTAAGGGGCTGCTCCTTCTCTTCCCACTCTCTCTAAAGTCAATGGAAATTTCCTCTTTTGCAGTGGCAACTTATCTAGTTCCATCTCTTTAAAAATACTGGTAACAAGAGAGTGATTCCTCTTTGTGGTAGATAACACTCTACATAGAGATTATATTTTCAAATGCTTGGAAGGTACAAAAAACATCTGATGCATCTGATGAAAGCTTCATTTTGCCTATCCTTCTTCAGTCTCCATGAATATTATGCTTTTTTTGTACAGCCATAGATCCAAACCCAAACCAAATCTGTCATGATGCACTGTTTATACTATCTTGCCAGGCATGTCTTTTGCCCTCCCAAAATATTTTATCTATCAATAGATAAGACATATAATTGATGGTATAACGTCAAAAGACAGTTTCACTGTAAATGAGTTAAAAGATTTCACATGTATCAGCTCTCCCTCTCTGTAGTGATGAATAAGTTCCTCTGCACAGTGATGTTTCTGTAAGTTGAGTAGTATTGTGGAAGTCAAATATGCCTAGATTTTATACATTTTAAAATGCAGTGAAGTGACCACTAACAAATGCTTTTATCCTATTTCTCAGACCTTGCAGCATTTTCTTCTTTGTCATGCCCACTGACATATGAAAAAAGCATCAGAGTGACTCACTATATGTGCTTTTTTAGTGGGTTTTTTTTTTTTTGAATGGTACTTTTGAATAGCCAGGACACAAAATGCCATTTGATTTGACCAATATTTGAAAAATAATTTGTCCTCAAACATTGTTTTGTTAAAATTATTTAGGCGTAAGGCCAAATGGAGGCAAAAACATAATAATAACTTTTGAATTCAGATCAGACCCAGATTTGCCTACCTTTTAAGTGACCAGTGAGTGCCTGGGAAACAAATACTTTCAACCTTAAAAACACAAAATCTCCATTAATTTTCCTCCCCCTCCAAATGTTCTTCGAATACTACCCATGAGTTTATTGTCCGCAGTCAACATGTTCTTCTAACTTCCACCTAAAAATATTGGCTGAAGTGTGGTCATTGTTTCCATCTTTTTAGGGCAACACGGATTCAGTGAGGACTGGATTCAGGATTTAGGACTGGATTCAATGAGGAAAGGCTGAAGGAAAAGGAGTAGGCCGTTGTCCTGGGGCCTGGTTGCTCCCCCTCACACCTCCTACCTTCCCTTCCACACTAATGCTGCTCACGGCTAAGTGAGGAAAGGGTCTCCAGAGGCAGCTCTCTGAATAGTTCACCCACAGCGTGAATGACAAGCCCAGATACAGACTATTTAAAATCTGCCTGTGGGAGTTAATTCCAGTTTTGGATCAATGCTGCTTCTGAAAAGGATTTGTTGCAGTGTCGATGCATGGCTGATACTATGGATAGCACATGCCTATATGCATCGGGGAAATCTGAGAGAGATGGAACCTGGATTCTGAATTTTGCGAGGAAAAGCAGTCCATGCTGCAAGCCAGCAGAAACTGAGTGGGTTACATGTCTTGAGTTTCCCCACGTTATTCCCTCACTGTGTTTACAACACATTTAAATATGAATTCTGAAGGTGATGTCAGGGATACATAAATGCTTTGGCAGCCCACATAAGTGTTGCACTGTTTTCTTCTGTGTTTAGTCTAGAGAAGAGAAGACTGAGAGGAGATCTGATTAGTATGTATAAGTACCTTAGGGGAGGGGAGAATGTAGGGAGGATGGGGCCAAACTCTTCTTGATGGCAGCCAGTGGCAGGACAAGGGGTACAAGCTGAAACACAGGAAGTTCCATCTCCATGTTAGGAAGAACTTTCCTGTGAGGTGCCAGAGCCCTGGAACAGGCTGCCCAGAGAGGCTGTGGAGTCTCCTTCTCTGGAGATCTTCCAAACTCACCTGGATGCCACCCTGTGCCACGTGCTCTAGGTGTCCCTGCTGGAGCAGGGAGGTTGGGCTAGGTGATCTCTAGAGGTCCCCTCCAACCTTAACCATTCTGTGATTCTGTGTGATTCTGTGTTTGCTTATTTTGATTTTTCCTTTTCTTTTATTCTTTTTTCTTTTTTTTTTTCGCTACATATTTTTGTATGCATCCTCTTCTCGCATACATTTTTGAAATGCATAATTAGATGCCAAGGTACTATGAGGCCACAACTTGTCTGGTTTTATTTACAATTGAATTTCTGTAGGCACATTTTCTATTGCCCTGGGAATAATGAAAATCACCACAATTATTTAAGAAAGAAAGGGAAATATACACAATGTTCTTTTCTGTTCTAAGGAAAACTGCCTCTGTGAACCACCCCATTTCCGTCATGTCCCCTGTCTACCATTACTCGCCTTTCCTCTCTACTCCACATCATTCTCCGACTTCTCGAGTGTACCGTAAGGATCACTGTTCATTTCCTGAAGGCAGGCATGATATTATTCCGCTGCAGTTGAACGAAGTTGCTATATTGTTCATGTCTGTATTATCTAAGACAGTATTTCTCAAACAATGGAAAGCGTCTGGTAAGAATCCATGCCAGTCTTGAATGCTGATAGCAGCCCACTGGAGTTGAAGCCTTTGGGTAGTCACTGAAGCTTTCCAGTTAGGCCCCATACTGTTTTCTGAAGCATAATCCCCCCAGGCAGCAGTTGTAGTTTTCTCAAATAAGGTCAGATCAAGCTCTACTTTCTCCCCTCATTTTCAATAGCTATGTTATTCGGAGGAGGAAGGGGGATACACTGGGCAAATTATGTTCGGGTTCTGTTTGCCATGTGCTTGAGTAACAATCCCACTACCTATAGGCAGCTAATTAAAAATCTTTACACAGTGATTTACAGAGGTGCAATTAAAATGTATCAGTTTATGAGAACTGCGCTTTCCCTCAGGATCCTTAGCCAAGTAGCTATGTAGAGTACTCACCATCAATGCCCATTTCACAGTGCAACCAGCAAGAGCATCAGCCGAACAAGTCATTGCAATGAACCCCAGTGCCTCTTCGTTAGCTCTCGTCTTCCTGGTAAAAGCACCGAGGAGAAGGGGATGGATAGAAGTACCTGTGGCAAGGGCAGGAGGAGAGAAAGCCCATCTGGGAGTCACTGGTTCCTTCATGCTGTTGTCTACCATGGTAAAAGCTTTGAGTCCATTTTGCACATATATTTTTGACATAGAGATTATTTTAGAGTGATTTTTTGCTGCCTTTTATTGGACATCCACTTTTCGCTGAGGTACATCACCATTATTAACTTTCTTTGCTTTTTAATGAATATACACTATGTTTAATCAATAAGGCAGCCTACATTGAGGCCATTTTTTAGACACATGTAAATCAGTTTTGATGTCATCAGGATTCAGCCCCTCGGTCACATCGTATGGCTTGTGGAAAGGGCATGTAACCTGTGGCCAGGGGCCAAATCTTGTTTGGGTCACTCTCACGAGGGCCCAGTTCAATGGTGTCAAATAAAACAAGCAACATTTGCTTCATGGATCATGGCATAGTGCAGCATTGAAAAAAAAAAAAAGAACAAAAATGACAATTTTACTGTTATGAGCCAGAAATCTTACTGTTTTAAATATAGATGGCTTGGAATATTTCATTGTACTACAAAGTTTACATGATGGTCTTTGGAAGCAATTCATGTAGCCATCTCAAGTCGTGGCTAAGTTCTCATATCCCTTCTAGCAAAGGAAAAAAAATATCACCCCAGCCTGCCAAGAAGTGCAGTTTATTCCCTTAAACTACCAGACTTGCTCAAGCGTAAAGATGCAAATAGGAAAATAGGAAAAACACTAGATCTTATCCGATTCCACAGGACTCCTGAAGCTTCCAAGAGCTCCCATTGCTTCCCCCAGACAATTCTGCCTCCAGGAGAGTAGGATGGGACCGGAAGCTCAGGTGTGAGACGGAGGAGAAGCTCTCGTAAACACATACGTGCTTCAGCCTCCACGCAAGGAGATGGTTCCAGTCCTCTCCCTCATTCGCATACTAGAAAAGTCAAGGGCAGAGAATACGGCTCTCTGCACTGTGAGGACTTCTATGAAGTGGGGATGCCACTCCTAAATGCCACAGCAGCTGCGGTGAGAGACTGAACAGCACATACACAAGCCTAAAGGAGTTCCAGTTTTACCACCTTTTTTTATTCATAGGATAGAATACCTCCTCTTTCAAACTGCTTCTTGTCATTCAAGTAGGATATGCCAGGAGAAACATTCTATTTTTTTTTAAGCAGGGGATGAAGTTGGAAAAAGTGTGCAAGATTTCTTGTTCAGAGTTCCTTCATTAGCCCTGGCAAGTTGCTAGTCCTGGATATTGCTTGTTCAAATTACTTTGTTTGACAGTAAGGGAGAGGAGAGAAGAAAGTGGGGAAGGGTCATGGGAAGGTGGCACATAAAAATGCAGTCTGCATTTCCATTGCGAAGCCTTCAAATTTCTTTGTGGCCTATATCCAGTTAGAGCCTGCTCCAAATGTTATCCCTATATGTGTTTTTTTCAGATGCTTCATCAGAATGCCCTCATTACCTACCAGTACACACACAGCACATACGAATTCCTGTCACTTACCACTATTTCATTCTCTTCGTTTCCAGGGAAATATGGAAAATACTGTCCTGGGGGTGAGCATATGCTTTTCAGCACTAACTATTTTCACACTCCAGAGAAATGTATTGACCATGTATTGACACTTCCATGTAATTTTCAGAATGATTGCCTCAGCTCTGTTTGTTATTCTATGAGCAGTCTGCACTGCTCTGGTTGTGCTATTGTTTTAGTCAAATCACCCAGAAGAATCTGAACTTCTCTTTTCACAATAAGAAAGCTTTCACAGTAAACTCTGCTACTTCTCTAGCCTTTATGGTATGTAAAAGGATGTAGATCGCAAAGGAGCCCTCAGAGAAATTTCCCCTGGCAGCATCTTGTGAAAGCCAAGTCTAAAGCTGCCTGTCAAGAACGTCTTTACGGGTCCAGCCCAGCCACAGCAGGGTCATAAAGTGCTGCAAAAATATTCTGCATTGCTGAAATCCAGTAAGACAAAGGGAGCTGCATAACTCACACCTAGACCACGTCCAGGTGCTGGAACAACCCAGAGCTGCCAGCACAGTGGGCCTCTCATCTTCCCAGGCTTCAGGCTACTGCACAGGAGCTCACCCAGAGTGTTTTCGAACATTATCATGAGCTACCAGCACAGTGGGCCTCTCGTCTGCACAGGAGTTCACCCAGAGTGTTTTCGAACATTATCACTCTTTTTACAGCATTCTAACACATATGGCAAGTTTGTATCCTGAGTGTGATACAGGATTTGTGGGACAAAGAAAATAAATTGACTAGCTTTTCTCATTTTTAAATTATTTTTGTCCGTTTTCATGCAATTAATTTCTCTGAAGACATCTCCCTTCTGCACAGGAGATACTGTGATTGACATTTACTCGAATTCAGGGAGCGTAGCTTGCTCCCTGAGTGCGATGTTTTCCCTCAGGCACAGTATGAGATTCCTCTGGGAGCTGGTGACCCCGTTAAGGAGCAGGATGCAGTGGCCAGGCTGAACATGCCAGGTTTCACCTAGCTCTGCCACCCTCCTGGCTACCTCACGAATTCAAATCCCCACTGGGGATGTACAAAGTAAAGCTTCAAACATCACAAACTATCTCGGAGAGTAACTTCAGGCATGTTTTTGTCATTTTCCAAGTCTGACTTTGTGTAATACATCTCACAAAGCAGGAGGCAAAATATTCTGAGCTTGCTCTTGTTTGTATTTAAGGCTCTAGCTGAAGTACCAAAGACTTCAGTGGGAGCAAAACCTAATCACTGCACTAAACATTTACCCTCTGCTCCCAGCACAGTTACAGTGCCAAAATGGAGATGGAATTGTCAGGACTAAGCTAACAACATGTAGATACAGATGAAAAGAATATTCTGCCACACGGCAGGTAGCGTGTGTGATTTTGTCACTTTTTAAATAAAAATACAATATGCTATGACTTATCCATGATCCCTAGTCACGAGGTTGTACATTAATTGCTCTTTCTCTGCATTTTTTTGTTCTCTGTCATCCTGTTCACAGGAGTGACAAAGCAATGGAAAGTCTATTCATTCAGAGGCCTGACTTGCGTAATCCACTCACGCAGTCAAAATGGTTAGAGAAAAAGTTTATATAAAATGGTCTAAGCATAGTAGCTTTTGCCCTACTCCCCTGAGCAGTCCAACACTTTTTGTTAAGTTAACCCATGGAAAGGTCAGGTAGAAGAGAGGTCCAGAAAGGATTCCCAGGCTTCGGTGGAATATTTGTAAATGTGTTCATGAATGAAAGGATACAAGACTAGTTTCAAAAGAAGAGATGAATATTTGGGGGAGAATTGGCTTTTTATAGTACTATAATTGCATCAGTAACCTTCCACTTTGTGATGGCTAGTGAAGTAACAAGACCAGATCCTTACTTATTTTCTAAAATGAATTGTTTGGGTAATAGTTTAAAAGAAGTATGTTTATAAAATACATTACCTTCTATCTTGTTTATCTTTCTTTTAAGGTATTAGAAAGGAGATTTACTATACACCATATTAATTCCTTTTACTTTATTACAGCACACTGTATTTTTATTTTAGAAGTGACTACTTAAGTTTAATAGCATTAAAGAAACCAAAACCTTCAAAAGTAAGTAGAAATGGAAGTTCTAACACCACTACGACAGTTACAATTTGCAAAGATGAATAAAAAAGTAAATAACATACACAGTTACACTCAAAATAAGCTCAATTGCTTCTGTAAAAACATTGTTAATGCTTTGTGTTTTACAAAACTCCATTTTAAGCATGTTTTAGACATTTCCTTCTTTACAGTGTTGACAGAGGCTGGACATATGTTAGTTAAATTGTAAAGAGACTTTTCCACAGGCCATAGTAATTTCTGTGGAAGAGTCTTGATGACCACAAAATCTTTCTCCGTTAGTGTTATGCATAAGACATGAGCCATGATGGAAGAATCATCTTCCCTAGAGAAAGGAAAATCTCACAGTTAACCTCCCTTTCACTACCCCTAACTTCTGAGCAGCTATATTTTGCTCTATCTGAATTTTCTCATGTGACATGTTTGAATCCAGGATTTCAGTTCACCCAGAGAGAGGGCTGCCTGCTGAGAATGTATCTCAGCTTGGATTTCAGGGATGGTGAGATGGGTTGCTTTGGCCTCAGCCCACCTCTAATTCACCAGTGGCCATCAGGCCTTTTGTAACACGTCAGGCCTTGGAAGACTAAGCTCAGAAGTCACAGATGAGGACTTACCTCCATCAGGATAGGTGCCCTCTCCATGGCACACCCTGCAAAGAGAAAATTTCATCACTAGTGAAAGAGAGCATGTACGAAGTCACGTGTAATTCATTTTATTTGATTAGTATGAATCTAAACATGATGCTGACCTTACCTGGGATTCAAAGTCTTTCTTCTAAAGCCTATCCAGAGAATTTTCAGGAAGCAAACTCAAAGGGCACCATAATGGAGTAGGATGTATGTCTATGTACACATACTGGGATCAGCTGTTATGCTGATTTTGCCTGAATAAGCAAAATACTGAGAGTTTAAATTAGTATCAAATGATCATGCTGTCAAAGATTGAATGCAACTCCTCAGCATTCTCTGTCAGAGCTTAAAAATTATAACTTGCTTTGTCTTGTGTTTGAAAAATGAATGCATGTGAAAAACATTCTACCCCTACTCCTACTGACTGCCTTATCTAAATGCAAGAACGGAAAAGCAGAGATATGTTCACAGATCTTCCCATCGTAAACACCGTTACACAACATTAAACACTGTAATCTTCCTCATGTCATTTATAACTGCATAAGTTATTAAAAGATAATTACTTCTAGGAATGTGAAAACTACCATAGCTAAGTTGAAGAAACTACCTTTGTTATTCAAAATGAAAGAGGAAGAAACTCAAAAAGTTCCCAAAAGATTAACAAAGTTCTCTATCACTTAACTTTTTCTCTCACCAAGTCAAAACCTTAATAAATTAAATGCTCTTAGCAAGTTCAGGCTTGTGAGGCAGACAAAACTAATCAGTTTCTATGCCATACCCTGTATTCATGTGCAAATGTGTCTGTTCGAGTCATTCCATCAAATGTGACAGTCAAGCTACTGAAAACAGAAAAAAGGAAAATTCAGAAAAAGTCATTAATCTGGATTGGACAGTCAGAAAAAATCCAGTCAGAAAAAAAGGAAATTATCTGCAGATTAGACAAAGTGAGATATTTCAAATCTCTCCTTTTCTTCTTTTTTTTTTTTAACTTTTCATCAAAGGATTCTTATGAGCTCTTTTAGAAAACCTAGGGGAGCATGTATCCTATGGCTCTCAGATTTTTCCTACGTTTTCATTCTCCCTGCTGTTTTTTTCCTTTGGAAGAGCCTCTTGAGTGATCCAGCTGTGTTCTCTGTGCAAACCTTTGTTTGCTGGTTACGCGGTGAGGTGTATAACAGCAGTTATACAGTATATGGTCAGAATTAAACTTGTCGTTGTACAATATTTTGATAATTAAAACAAAAGCTATCTTAGTACATGGAAAATGAATTTTAAACAGGGGTTGTCAAGGCTCAAAATGCATTTGCAAACAAGAAGGCATCATTAAGGGCATGTATTCTTAAGGCCATGTGGAGGTCAGTTCTTGGCACCTAAATTTTATTAATGATCTGGAAGGAATCAGAATCCTTACTGATTAAAGTGTATGTGTGACACACGAAAATGATACACTGAAACAAATGAGTTGATAAGCTGCTGCAAGCAAATGATATGTGAATCGATACAGCTAATTGTAATTCAACAGAATTCAGGAATTATTCATATAATGAGACACTACTATCGGAGCAGTAACCAAAATGATTGGGGCATCATGTCAGTCAGCTGGAGACGAGTCTTTTGTGCAGTATGTAAAGGGAATCATGGAGAAAAAAAAAAACAGGCCTGGGACATATAAGTGAAGCAATATTGAAAAGGGGTAAACTGTATTTGGCACTAGTAAATCTTCTTGAGATGCCATGGATAGTCTTAGCACCTCCAGTTCAAGGAGGAATAAATTGGATCTCTCTGGTTCAGAGATGAACAGGAAGAAAGATTAAAGGACTGGAACACCTGCCTTAGTGAAAAACTGACACACTCAGTCAGTTTATCTAAAGAAAAAAGGCTGCAGTGCCTTGATCACAGGTTTTATTTGCTTCTAGGTGTAGTAGAGATGTCTTTGGTCTGGAAAGTTGATGGCTCTTTAGTCTGAAAAGAACAAACAAAACAAGACTGGAAGTAGAAGGTAGAGACATTCAGAAATAGAAATTATTAGGTGCATAAAGAAAATTAACCACTTCAAAAATAATTTAAAAAAAAGATAAGTCGTCATTACTGCAGATATTTCAATTGAGGTTCTCTATCTTTTTTAAAGGAGTTCTGTAGACTTTTAAACAAAAATTAATTTGGGGAAGAACTGACCTGCGTAAACAGAAGTGAGCGGAATGCTCAAGTTTCTGTATTCATCAATGAGGGTTTCTCCACAGTTTGGCTGAAGAGCAGGACAAAGGGAGGGGAGACTGAGTGGAGCCATGAGCCGAGAAGGACAAAAAGAGCCATCTGCAAGGAGATGGGGCCTTTACAAAGGAGGGAAATAGGGCAATTGCCCCACATTCTTCAGCAAGGGGGACAAAGGAGTTGGTGAGCTCAGGTGGGAACAGATGGCGGGAGGCCGGAGTTCGGTGTAGGCGGGCCGGGAAGGCTGTAACTTCTGAGTACCTTGGCCAATGGGGAAAAGGAGAGGGCGTCCCTCGGTCGGGAAATTAGGATAAAAGGGGGGCTGCGTCCCCCAGCAATTGGAGAGACCCCACAGGGATATGCCCGGTGGACTCTCCCTTTATTCGAATAAAGTTTTAGGACTCCTCTGTCTCCTTTTGGACATGCAGTTCTTGACAGCGAGATTTTCCGCACAAATGGGGGCTCGCCTGCTGGCTTCAGTCGCAGCTCTGAGCACTCAGCACTTCTGCATTTCAGACCCTGGCAGTTCACACTGAAGCTTAGAAAGACCATTCCTCCTGAAAAAGTGTTTCAAATGTTTGGGAAGAACTGTGGGAACTGAGTGGCAGAATCTAGTACCACAGAGAAAAAGTCAAAGTTTTAATCACAAAACTGTTCTGAAATGCTCTTTGCTGATCGGGACAGACCTTCCCGTGTCTGAGGCATGCGAAGCAGGAGTCCTCTTCAACCCCAATTCGTCCTCAGAATATATTCTTCCACTGCTACCAGTCTGGTAAAAGTAACAAGGTAATAAACAACATCCACATCTGAGGCCGCAGACAACTTCAGAGAAATCATGGTATTTCCAGATTAGTCAGAGCCTACACTTGCAATTCGGGTGCATTTGCTAAGTTTCATTTTTAAAATGTGTCAGTTCCTCAGCTGTTTGTCTTATTTATTTATTTATTTAAATCTTTTAAGCAGAAAAAGTGTCATTGCCATTTCACCAGCTGGTTCCTCAGCAGGGTTAAAACGCTGAGGTCCAGCACGCACAGCACTGCTCTGTATGAGCTGACGGGTGGAGGAGCTCAGCCTGGTGAGCTGCCACCCCTCCTCTGTCCTCACGGTATCTGCCACTGCATTGTCAGAGCAGAAGAGCAGCTTCCCAGCCCCACCATCACTCGCCTACATGGACCCGCTCTGCTCAGTTGCTCCCTGGATGACGCTGGCCCAGACTGTTCTCAGTTTCACCCACGACTTCCTATCGCTCACTGCATGCACACGAGGAGGGAGGTTTCTGTGCTCAAGTGCAGAAATTGAGTCTTCTCCCCGTGAGCACGTCCATGTGCAAGAAAGGCAGGAAACCACGAGAAGTCCTCAGAAAGCCAGAGGAGCTGAGCAGAGAGAGCAGCCGGGAAAAAAGCTTCCATAGAAATCCCGCTTGCTGGGAAGGCAGCTCTGGGACCTGAACCAGGGACCAGCTCCCACGGTTTGTGTCCCTCACAATTCCTTTGGTTTCTGTGTGGCTGCCGAAGGTGACGGGGTTGAGGCACACGGAGCAGACACCTCTCATTGTGGCCTGACTCACAGAACATGCTTCATTAACACAACTACTTGGTATATCACATATTTTTTTTAAGCAGAGGTGCCTGGGAGGAAAGGACCTCCCAGCATACAGGGACGACATTGTGCCTGACTAATTTTATGGGTCCCTATTGACAAAAGCTTTATCTTTGCTTTCCATCCATTTAACTATAAATCTCTGTATCTGTGAGTTTTGACTCATGGAGACTCATATAATTTAGTTTGATGAATGACTTTGAGTTTTATGATAGTGTAATGAAATCTTTTGGTAAGATGGGGCAATTCATTTCCTCATCACTAAACCAGCTGATAAATCACTGTGAAACAAAGACTAATGCTGCTGTATGAGCTGCTGGTTATGAATTAGAAAGTACCTTTGCAACAGTGCAGAATCCAACAGTGCAGAATACAACTCAAGGTGTAAAACTAAATTGTGAAGAAATTTTCAGGTAGTCTCAGTCCCTGGTACCTGCAGTGTGTGGTGCCCTTCTGAAACATCCTTCCCTCCTTCTGTGCCTTTTGTACAGTGCAGTGCCATATACAGTCTCAACCACAGCAATGATTTATTTCCATTGTACAATAATCCTCATATGTCTCCTGAATGTTTAGATATCTTGATAATGCACTAAAAAGCCATAAGCTTTTTTTTTTTTTTAAAAAAAAAAAAAGCCCAATTGTGGATTCATAAAAGCTGAATAGTTTAAATTGAATCAGTAAGCAGCAATGCATGGGCATTTAAGGGTCTTTAAAAGTTCAATGTTCTTTTTAAAATCAGAATCCTCCATCATTTATCCCAAGATATTTTCCATCAGAAAAGGCATAGGAAAGACAGAGACAACAGTGCTTCACAACCATACCACAAGCACACGAGGGATCAGGAGTAGGCAGGCTGCACTGACAAGTCCATTTTTCAGCAAGGAACTCTCATCAGTGGTCAGAGCCTCCACAGCAAAGATTAATTAACAGGCTCTCATCACTGTAATAAATTCAAAAGCAGCCCTGTCTGCAAGAAGGCTTGCATGGCTCTGCAAGATGTGTGGTGCAGGACTGGGAAGGGTATTTGTTGTTTTCCTTTCTGTCTGATACTGTTAAATGAATGTGTCACATTAGAAGAGATGGGTTTACAGAGGGCGTAGAGAGAAAACAAAGAACAGAAATCTGGTAGAAAATCATAATAGCACTGACATAAAGGAGTGAAATCTAGCTCTTTTCAAAGTGGATTTTCTCAATTCATCCCCTTTCTGGACCTTGCTGGTTACGAGGGAAGTTTCTCTTCCATCAGTGCAGGCTGCAGAACAGCCCGTGCCTTGCAAGCCCTGGTGCTGGATTTCCTAGAAAACCATCCTCAGCTAACAGGCAGGGGTGCTGCCTCTGCACCCACTGCCGTAACCGCCAAGCACCAAGAGGCACCTCAGACAATACTGACTATAGAGCTGTGTGGACAGCTTGGGTCTGAGCCCTTTACAGAAGAGAAGCAAGTAGCAAGTATCCAAAGAAGCACCTATGCTCTTCCATGCAAAAAAAAAGGGAAGGTTTGGGGGTACATAGACTAAAATCAGGGAGATCTGCTGCCACACGTGCAGCAGTGGAAATGATTGTCCATTCTGTATGCTGTTCTTCCAGTTGCTGCATGGGCATCTGACATGAACTGCATGTCTGTATTACGAAGTATGAGGGTAGATGCTTTACACCAGAAACATTTCTATGACATTTGCCATCTAAATACTAGACCATTTGACTTACGTGTTCAGTATTTCTAGAACTTAGTCTTAAATTTCCATCAGCGCTTAACCTTCTGTGAATGTCCAATGTCACGATTTATTATCAAAATCTTTTTCCTCTCTGCATGCAGGTTCTGTAAAAGTTTTGCACAATGAACTGAAGTTAATACACCAGCAGAGAAGTACACTGCTATGAATACATACTCCTAACACTTGTTTTAATTTTTTATCATTTTTATTGTATGTTTAAGCTTACTAGGGGAAAACAATATTGGATAAATTTTTTTTATCTGATTGCTGGAAAGAGCAAAACAGCCCTGCAGAGGATACTGCTAGGATTATGATCTAAATGGAAACAAAATTTCTGACCGTCTAGACAGCATAACAGACATTGATACTTGTAAAATAGAAGAGGTCATCTCTAATTATACCTTGAAGCATCAGGAAAATCTGTTTGAAAATATGGAATGGTGCCTATTTCCCAATGAGTAGATCATGATAGTGTTCTTACAGTTCATCAGCAACACTAACAAAAATGAGAGGC
>NW_010576585.1:0-25437 GCF_000705375.1 Tinamus guttatus
AGCTGTTCAGTTGTATCTTATATTTCTGTAACTGTATCATTCTCCCTGTATCATTCTCCCTTAAAAAAAAAGGTCTTTTTCTCAAGTGAAACCATTGCATGAGAAAAGACCATGGAAAACTTTGGAAAACCAGTAACGTTTTGTCTCTTGGTGGCTGTCACTATTGCTGCTGATAGGATTTGATAGGGAAGTTCCACAATCAGCTATCGCTGGCCCTGCAGAGCCCAAAAGGCAACTGGATTTCAGGGTAGTTGGCCATCAGGAACAGCACTGGCAGCTTAGTGTTGATTGCAGATTTTCTTTCTTCTGAATAGGAAGATGAACTTGCCTAATGCAGACTGAAAACAACACTTTTTCTTTCCTCTCCTAAAAAAAGTAAACATCTACTGGAAGAACTTATTTCCTAAGACTTTCCATGCATAAAACAAGACTGGGTGGCTTTCAAAAGACACGCAGGAGTGCAGTCCCCAGCTCTATGGCCTGTGCTATGCCAGGAGCCAGCCTGAGAGCAGAGGGGAGGTCTGAGGGTTTGAGCTGCAGCACAGAACTGCCCAAACCGGGCCTGGCACCGTCCGAGGGATGAAGTTTTGGTCATGCTGGCCCAGCTCGCCGGCTGGTTTTAGCTGCTCGGTTTAAAGCAGTGGATCTAGTTCATGTTTACACCCCTGTCTCCAATGTGAGCGCTTGGGAGTCCATCACAGTTTGCTTTCACCCTCTAAAATGGCAGGCCGTGGTTCTGAGCGGAGACAGCAGCGCTTTTCTAGCCGCCTTCAGCCACCCTCCCAGCTCAGCCTCTTGGTCAGTCCTGCTGTGAAACTGGAAAACGCTCTGAATTCCTCTTTGAAAAGGAGATACTGGCTCGAGATGCACAGGAGGGGTAAAGGAGCCACCACTGCACAAGCCCTGATGCGCTGGGCCAACAACATGATGAAGGACTCAGGCCTGCCCAGGTGTTTGCTGAGGTTGAGCGGGTTCAGAGTTTCTATGCAGAGAGGGTGCTGCTTGAGATCTGTTCCTGCCCATTCTTTCTGTCTCTCTTTCCTCATTTTCCTACTCCAAATCTTTTTTTTTTTCTCCAGAGATCTGGTGGAAGAGAGGATATCTGTGCCCTGGCAGACAGGGAACCACGGGACAAGGAGGCTGCAGCAGGGTAGCAGTTCTTCCTCCACTGCAAACAGGAGCTCAAGATCAGCCCAAAGCTCCAGGAGAGGAGACTAAGCCTGCAGCATGACAACTGCAAACACCCATGCTGACATCCCCCAAGAACATCCATGCTGACATCCCCCAAGTCTGGAGAAAGTTGGTTTTCTAGATGAAGCTATCTCTACAGCTGAATAAAAACAAATAGGAAGTTGACAGAAACCATCCAAAAGAGAAAGAACGAAAAAAAAAAAAAGTGCAGTGACACTACCTTATTATGCTAAGGCCATAAATGGACATTCAACAAACTTCAGACAGCAAATTTTCTCCCAAAATTTCACGGGTAAACATGGAATTCATTTTTCTTGTCACTTAGAAGACACATTTAATGAAGCTTTCTACCTAAGCTTTTAGACTCTTTAATTAAGTGGGGTAGGAACTCTTCCCCTGCCTTTGGAATGAAAGCTGTAGCCTTTAATGTGGGAGAAATCTTCCCAATTCTCCCTCCGTGTTTTCTGAACTACATTGGAAGGCAAAATGGCATTTTTATTCACACAAGATTGCTTGGGTGATCTCTGGGGATCTCCCTTTAAAAAAGGCTTTGGGATGAATGTTAAGTGCAAAAAAACCCCAAAGAAACATAACAAAAAATGGCCTCCAGCCACCCTATTGTTTGGGAGGGAAAAAACAAGGAGAGAAAATATTCTCTGTAATCACAATGCTCTCGAAAGACAAATAATAGACACAAATCAACTGCTTTTTTGAAATGCCAAAACAGGGGTCAGATTGGTAAATTCCATGCTTTAGTCTCAGCCAAAGTGCTTTACTGAAAAGGAAATCTGAATAGCAAAGGCCAAATGTCTTAGATTAGAAACATCTTTATGGCACTGATGAAGAATAAATGCGCCTTTCCAAGAAAAAGAAATTCCCTTTATTTCCCAGGCCATTTTTAATAGTGGTTGTGTTTGCACTCTGTTTCATGCAGGGGTAAAGGAGTCTTCAAGGGCCTGGGCAATGAGAAGACAAATCCACAGCCCCTTTCCCCATTTCCAGTTCTGGCTGGCACGGGTTACATGATACTGGTGATACAAAACAGGACTGTGTGGGCACCTGAGCTAACTCTAGCACTGAAAGATTAGGAATCGGATCACCAAACCCACCATCTAGCAGAACACAGCTTAAATATCATATGATATAAGAAAATTAGAGAAAGACTAAACTACTTTAATCTGATGCGCCTTAGATCCTCTGAGGGGAGAAGTACAAGTCAGCAAAACATTTATTTCTTTTTACAAATGCAGTAATTGATCCTTAAAAAAAAAGGCCCAGGAACTGAGCATTTGGAGCATCCTATCGAAGATACTATGACTGGCAGCTTCACTGTTCCTCCTGCAGCTCATGAAAATTGGGATTTGAAACCCCCCTTTAAGGTTCTAACTGTCAGAAATGCCTTCCCTATTTGGTTTTTACAGTCTGCAACTCTTCTGTCAGTAAGTGTCAATAAACATAACTCCTTCTGCCTCGCAAAGAAAACCACCGAGCTGGAAGCTGTTTGCTTCCAGTGCTTTCATCAACAGCTTTCTCTGTCTATCCTGTGGTTTCCTGACCTCTCCAGTGAATTCTGTGTGTTAGGAGAGCTCTGCCTACAGCACTTGGCTCTCCGTTAACTCCTTTTCCATCATTCTGTTTCTCCCATCGAACACAGCCTGTGTGGGCAGGATTTGCTCTGCACAACTCCTCTCTCAAAGCACTGGTGACGGTGACAGGTGGCTTCCCATGTGCACTGAGCGCAAGGGCACGGAGTTGTCCCCAGTCCCAAATGCACAGTCCACCAAGGAGAACAAACTGAGCACAAATCAAGTCTGGGGGCTTACCTGGGGAAGGGCCTGCACCACTGTGTCCAGGAGAGCTCGCATCCCAGTGGCCATTTTAAGTAGTTTCAGCACTACAATAAGAACCAGAACCTAGTCAGTGGGGATGGGGTATATCTGGGGCAAAACTACAAAGAAAATATAATTTCAGGTCCTGTAGGGAGGGTTCACATCTCTCTTGTACTGGTTCACACATATGGCAAACTCACAGCATCCTGCAAGGTCCAGAAAGATCTAAGCATCCTGACTCGATCTCTCATCAACTGATATTAAAGACTTTGGAAAAACAGACCAAAAGCCACAAAAATTCCAGTATGCCCTAACAAGAGCAGGATGGGGAGATGCTTCCTCAGGAAGAGCATCATCACAAGCTCCAATCCTGTCTTCTCTGCTGGTTCCTTCTCTTGTTTGGTACCAGTAAAAAAGGTCTGGAATCCCGGGTTGGAACTGGAGACCAAGCTGAGACCCCTCTCGAAATGCTGCTGGAATCCCACCTAGTTTGTATCTGCATCAACATTCTGCAGCCTCATCTCGTAACTGTTCTCAGAACTAACCGAAACAGCAGCACTGGGAGAACAAATGGCCAAACTGTTCCCTGGAGTGTCCGGAGGGGTGGCTGAAGACCTCCGGAGAGAGCCTTACCTCTGGCTATCCTCAGCACCCGCATGATGCGGATTATTGTGGGATTGATGGGCAGGGCAGCGTTCATCTCAATCTCCTCCAGCGTGATGCCCACGATCGATAAAAGAACGATGGCCAAATCCAGCTGATTCCACCTAACAGACAAAGAAAGGACAATAAAGGAAAATCACCCATGTCATCCTGTCACCCATGTCACCCATCACCATAGTCAGCCTAGAAAGATGCCCAGAGATAGAGAATTGTCTGTTAATCACAGGCAAATCCCAAACCTTCTCCTCTCTCATATCTAGGCCAATGATCCCATTCTAGGTGGCACAAAAGAAACTCACTGCAGCTGGCACGAAGAGTCCCGAGTCACTCACTGCTGTAGGGTGGCATTTTATTCTGCTTCCCTGTCCCTGTCATCTCCTGGCACCCACTTAGAGCCACTCTCAGACACAGAATATTGGGCTAGAGGGAGCACCTGCTCCCATGTCACATCCTGTATCTCAAGTCTCTCTGTTTGAGTGTCTTTACTGATTTATAGTCTAAATATTCCAGACCACCTTCCACACCAGCACTGGAAAGCCAATAAAGTGTGAATAAACTGAGCACCTTCTCTAAGCAATTTCTCTAATATGCAATATTGTTCAGGGCAGTTTCCAGTCATCCAGTGACAGTAAATGAAGCAAATGAGCAAGTTTCCAGGACTGTGTGGAAAAGGGTCTGACTGCACCGCTCTCCAGCAGGTCTCCAAACCACAATGTGCTCTCACACACGTCGGCTTCTGGCTGAAACTGCAGCAGAATGAGATCTGTGGGTGCCAGCAGCTGCGATGTGAAGGCAGCGGGGCTCCACAACCACCTCTGTCTTTGCTAAGGGGTTGACAAGGACAGCAGCCTACCAAAGGCTTGCCTAGACCTCTAGGCTGAGCAAGTTGCACCTGACAGAGTGGCAGTTCATGAGGTTAGGAACTTATCTGCAGTTTTGTAAGATTCCCTGAATGCCCTCAGCAAAGCAGCAGCAGCAATTCTGGGGACTTTTAGCTCCTACACTATAAAGTTTGCACCCTCAGAGAGACAGCCCTTTGCAATTCCTGGCACACAGCGTGTGGTACCACTGCTGCAGCGATGCTACATTTGCCCAGCATCTGGCTTCTAAACTGAGTCAGTACAGCCCTAACCCAAACACAAAGTTCCTTAAAACGCTCTCACCTGTCCTTAAAGAACCTCCGGAAACCAAACGCCACCAGCTTCAGAACGGCCTCAAACACAAACACGATGGTGAACACATAGTTGCAGTACTTGAGAGCTTCATCCAGGGACTGAAAAGAGAGGCACCAGTTAGTCCAGCCCAACTGCTGTGTCCTAGACCCACCGTGGAGGCACCGGCAGACACCGGGGTGGCATAAGCACGGAGATGTAAGAAGCAATGTCATATTAGCTCGCAGAGTTCAGTTACAAAACACCGCATTAAATCACACAGAGAAATGCAAATAAAGGATTAGGCACTGATACAAACAAGAAGCCCATAAGCAGTAATAACTAGCTGTGCTAAAAATGACAAGAGCTATCAATTCTCCAACTTCAGTGCACATGTTGTTCAGACCTGGGACACAGAGAAGATTCCACCTCTTCCCCTTCTAATAGAGTTTACTTCTTCTGCACTGCCTAGGACTGGGCAGAATAAAAGACCTGCTGGATCATTGCTTTATTCCAGCATGGCAATCCTTAGGACAATGGCTTTGCTTAACACACTCAGAAACATAAATAATGTGGGAGACAGATTAAGTCGTGCCTTCTTGAAAAATGTTACATCTCCAGCGCTGGGAAAAGAATATCCATATTTGGTGCAATATTCACTCTCTCTATAGAGCTGCTCTCGGAAGTCAGGAATCCACAGTGTTTATACTCGAAGATGATGAGTGTTTATAACAGATTTCATTGGAATTGGAGGCCAACAATAGCAAAAGAATCTTACATGGACCTTAAAATAGATAGTTGCAGAGTAAAACATCTTTTTTGATTGGGGTGAGGACTTGGGGAGAGCAGGGGGGGAAACCAAATGTAGTTAAATGCAGGATAGGTCTCTTGCAAATAAAAAAAAATGACAACAATGAATATCAAAACAGTCACAATTGGAAATAAAACACAACAGAATAGGTTAAAAAGGCTTTTTTTGCTTTGGTAACAGAGGACACCTCAGGCCACAGGAAAACTCTTCTCTTCATAGTCGTGTGATGCCTGTGCTTTATTGACCCCAGATATGCAGGATCAACATGCACGGACTTTTTGGAGGAATTGGAGCTAAAACTTTTTTCAGATGCTGCTATTCCTCAAGGCACAACTCTCTGTTTTTGTTCCTAGTGCCTAAAATAAAATGGCTACCTTAAAAGAATGTGGCACAATTTATTATTTCATATCAAGCTCATTGCCTGAGCTTAAGCTCTCGTAGTATTTGCAACGGTTTGCATTCATATTTACACTGCTGTGTTTTACACGAACGTAAAACAAGTGTAAATAAGATCTAATCTGAATAAATAACATTTACACGTGAGGCTGAGGCTGTTATGGAACTGAATTATGGGGGCAGAAAATACACAGCCTGCAAGCAACAGGCACACACACATTCCCTGTGGCCGGGTGCCCCTTGGCTTGGCTTCCAGGAGGCCTTTGCAGGTGACCTGGCAGATCATGCAATACTTGCAGAGCAAACACTGAGCCTGGAGCTCTGTGAGCCACGATATAATGCAAGGTTTTTACAGGCGACAAATCCATGGGCTACATGATTTACAGCAAAAGATTTTCTTGGCAAAACAGGATTTTAGGATACGCTAAAAAAAAGTCACTGTACTTGAAGTAGATTTACTCCAAATTCATTGAGGAAAAGAAACTTTTTGCTCTACGTGCATTAGCTTCATATTTATATCCATTAATGGACCATTCTAACACTCTGGACTGTTTTACAGCCTGAGGATAAATCATTGCTGGGCTCAGGAGAGGAAATATTTGCTCTGGTCTTCCTTCTAGCAGCACTTTATTCCACTCCCTGTGGGCCTGCTGCCCTGCTTGCACGCAAGAGCAGATCCTGCCTTTGGAAGCTCTGGCCTTGGCCTACGTGATGGTGGAGTCAAGTTCCTGGTTGTCACGAGAGGCTCTTTCCCGCATGGAAGATGGAGTTGGCATCCCCTGGGAGCAGCGTGCGGTCCTCAAGGCCACGGCCACCCTGCTGCCGTGTCGCGCATCCCCTGGCTCTTACCTTGGGCTGGTTGTAGTGCTCCATGGACATCGTGATGACGTTGACGCCGATGATGAAGGTGATGAAGAGGTCCAGGTAGTGGCTGGTGCAGAGGCTGTGGATGTACTTCCGCGCTGGGGAATAGTCCGCGTAGTAAGGCCTGCGCTGGGCTTCTGCGGGGAAAGGCAGAGAGAGGCCACGCGGTGAACGCAGGCCCTGCGGCTCCGCGGTGGCACGTTGGCCGTCACAACCACGCCAGGACCTGCTGGTGGTGCCTCACACCCGCCTGGATGCAGGGCAAAGCCCTTTGGACAGTCAGCAAGCTGTGGAATGGCCAAGAACTTCTAGCTAGTCCCAAGGCCTTCTGAACCTGCAGCTGGGTCATGCGCCCGAGCCGAACCTCCTGGGCCAGCACGAGGGACCTGGCCGGCTTCCTTCTTGCTCTCTCTTCCTACCGCTTCATCTCAGGCTAGCGAACAACCTCTGCACCTAACAGGGCTCCACCACAAGCTGGGAAGGGCGAGAAACGGGATGGAAATGAGACCATAAGCCAAGAGAAAAGCTTCAACCGCAGCAAAGCTTCAACTCCAGCTTGGTGGAAAGGCCCAGGTCGGGTCTTGCTGGTGGGAACATGCATCTATTCTAATGCAGACATCAGGCGTTTTGCACATAAGCCAGACCAAAACCTGAGCTTGGCATTATGGAGAGCGGCTTTCGGTGTGTTATAAAGGCCTAAGGAGAACATGGCAATGCCTGTGACAAAGTGGGACACATGCGGGACGGTGACAGTGACCAGTGCACGGGATGGGCCAGCAGCAGCAGAGTGGGTTGTTCAGCATCTCCAAGAGCAGCAGCACAATCTCCTCCAGAAATGTAAGAACAAGGGCTTGGCTGCGCCTAAAAAACCACTCAGGCCACAAACACATCAATTTTATCTTCTGGTCAGGACTCCTCCTTTATTGCGTTTGAAATGGGGAAATTTCTGCACATGATGAAGCCCCCGGAGCGGCTCCAAAGTTAATGTTTGGCCACTGCCCCGCGGCTGAAACGAATTTACTGCCTGTGGCTCTAAAATTAGCTCGTGACCACAGGATGGCTGTGGTCACTCGCGTGGAGTCGAGCTCTTTTCAAACTTAAGAAATGCAAACATTCAAGAGTGTACTTAAGGGCAAACTCAGCATTACTGGAGATTTTGCAAGTGGAAAAGACATCTCAGGTCACATGAAGTCAGAGCCGGATTGTTCTTAATAATGTTTCTTATTTTTTGCAAATGTTTTGGCAAATTTGGCTTTAAATGCAGGAGGATCTATGAAAAAAAAGCAGCTTAACCTTGAAAACAATTAAATAAAGAAGTTCTAAAGCAGTCATAGTCCTCCAGAAATATATCTTTTACTTCTCTCATTGTGCTAATCTTTCAGATGGAGTGACTCTTGAAACAGCCTTTTTTGTTAGAGCGGCTGGTAGCAGATTAGAGTTCAAAACTGTACAATAAATTGGATAAAAGGAAACTGAATCTGCTGCTCTCTTTCAAGGACTATATTTTTATGGTACTTAAAAGTGAAACGGAGACATCTAAAAAACATTTCCTTTTCAGTGGGGTCATCTAGGCTTTTTTTTTTTTTCTTCTGCTAATGGGAGTGGAAAAAAACAAGATGAAAGCAAACATAAGTTATTTTTGAATGCATTTTGGTGTTGCTTATGTGCCTAAAAGCTATCAGTCAGCTCGGACTGGAATAATTGTCATTGCTACTGAGCTTGGCTAATGCTCTGATGTGTCTAGAAAACAACAATAAAAATATTGCAGGAAGATATTCACTTTAGTCTGTACAATATGCTTTCCCGTGTACTCAGGATCACAAAATGCTCTTTTTCTCCCTATATTTTTTTTGAAATGTCTTCTTGGGAATGCAAGAAATCACCTTTTGGGAGGTCTAAGGATGCCCCAAGCAGTTGATTATTATATTAAGGACCTATTTATTAATAAGCAGATGATTAATGGTTCTCAGAAGAACGTTAGCAGTGGTGGGCAGTGCATGAAAACAGGCTGCAGGTGATCGCAATTACCCTCTCAACAGTACAGGAACAGCCACTGAGTAACCACTTGGTAAAAAATGGCCTCATTATTAAATTCTATGAACTCTTTGCCTAATTCTTATCACAAAGCACAATCCCAAGAAGACACTGCCCCTGCAAAGCTGCCCAAACAGAAACTCCTCTGGCAAGACAGTGCTCTTGTTGCAAGGCTGGGCATCCAAATGGCACAGAGGGGTCCCCGCCGTGCCAAAGGGACCTGCTCCATGGCATGAGCGTCCCCCAGGGCCGTGTCTGTAGCCTCTGCCAGTGCTCGGTGCTGGCTAAGCCTGATCCACTGGTTGGAAAACTTGGGCTAGGTTTAACCTGGGCTGGGAGAAGGAGGCTCTAGGAAAAGCGTTAAGTGTTTGGGATGCTCTACGTCCCTAAAGCTAAATGGATGGAGAAGAAACTCCTCTCAGGACGCACACACAAGGGCTACAAGGGATAGGGTTGCCCGCATGCAACAGCACCGTCATGCTACCCATGCAGTGTCCATTAGAGGAGATGCTCATGCAGGGCCGTGGGGAGGACAGGCCGTGCCCAGGGTGGGCTGGGGGCTGCGGGGGTGGCAGCGGCACCGGGTCACCCGCGCCAGCGCGGCCGCCTTCACAGCAGCACTGCTCATTCCTGCCCCCTTCCGCAGCGGGAATGCCCATCAGCAGCAGGGCAAGGGGCTCTTTGAAACCTCTCCGGCCCCACCACGTTTGCACCTCCTAATACACCAGCTCATTCGGCCCGGCTTGGGTGAAGAGCTCAGGGCAGGTCCCTGCCGCGGGCGCCCGCCCGGCTCAGTGACATGGGGACAGGAGAGGTGGCACAGCGAGATGGGCAGAGCAAGGGCAGTGTTCATCACAGCAGACCAAGCACAGTCTGCACCAGGTTTCTCCAAGGAAACCGTTTCTGGGATGAGACTCCAGCCAACAGGCAGACGCGTCCAAGATCCCCCCAGGAGATGGGGTCCAACTACCCCATCACCGCCACCGAGGGCTGGAGCTGCTGAAGGGAGGGACGGATGAGGAGACACCATCAAACAGAGAGAGAAGGGAAACGATGGCTCTTCCTGGCCCCTGCCTCCCAATGCTTGAATGCTAATGCTTGAATCTCACCTCTCTGCAGAACATTTAAGCTTCTTCACTTGAGATTCTGCTGACATGAGAAGCAATGCAGCACTGTCCCCAAGCTAAAAAGCATTTCAGCTGGCATTACAGCTGCCAGCTAACGCTCCTCCACTACTCGTCTGGGCATGAAACACGAGCAAGCCCTCATGGGTTTGCTTGGCACGGAGCAGTCCTATACCTGCCACCGCCTGCAAAAAAACAGTCAAAATGGTTTGGTGATTCCCTAGTTGGGAATACTGAACACTTGGATTCACGGTGCCCAGATTTTTAGCTGCAGCTCAAATATTTCTGCGGGATCTGGGAGGGCTAAGGCTGAAAACCGCTGAGCGCTGCTCGTGACTGCTCATCCCTAGCTCCGAATAGCACGGAGGAGATCAAGCCGATCCATGTGGCTTTAATCAAAAACTTTAATCTGGGGAGGCTGGTTTCGGTCTGTGTCTCCTGAGCAGCTCATTAAAAGGTTAGGAGCCGCAAGATTATTAAATTACAGTACACTTATTTACATAGGGCATATATCTGATGGAGATAGTGACTGTGTCAAAGAAATATTTTAGCTTATCTTGAGTTTTTACCTTCACATGAAAAAGTACACCCTCCAGCGCTGCCTTTAAAAACACATCCAACGCATATGCATTTCCAAGGGATATCCACCCCTCCTCCTCCATTTCATTTTGGCAAATACTTCTCCTTGCTCCAGCGCTGTTGGAGGTGCCCAGCACACGAGCCTGGGAATGCCTGAAGCAGGACAGGCCGATGCCGTGGGGCTTTGGCTGGAGCTGGGATGTGCAGGCTCCCTAATCCGTGCGTGGGAAGAGGCACCCGCTGGTGGAGGATCCTTCCTGCCCGTCCTCCGCTCAGGCGCAGGGCAGGAGCGCAGGAAGGAGGCTGAACAAGCCGGCCCTGCTCCATCTGCACAGGGCACTTTGGTGTCCGTAGGTACCCGCTGCGGCCTGGAGACCCCAGCACATAGGAGCAGGCACAGGCCTAGGGAAACGGGGGTGCTGCACACGGAGGACATCGCACACAGGTAACAGGACACAGAGATAAGATGCCAGCAGACAGAGCGAGTGCCCAGACACAGGGACACAATTGCTAGCTGTGCTATGCGTCGGCCTTGCAAAGAGCCCTAATTCCGTCCCTGAGGCTAGAAAAGGTGGCTTAAAAGAAATGGCTTAAAGGTGGCTCCTTGTTGGCTCCCCAGTGCATCCCCCTTGCTCCTCTGCACCTACATCCATCTCCTGTGCATCCTCTGGCCTCGCAGGACAGCCTGGACAGCGGTGCCGCTGGCACACAGGGGGCAGGACACCCTCCCTGTGCATGTCCCCGTGTCCCCGCGTTGCCAGGCTCACCAGCACACCCGCCACGGCGCCCACCTTCCTGAATCTGCCGTTTTTTGCCAAACTCTTCATCTTCTACATTAGCCCAAAGGTGGAAACTCCTCCCATTTAAATAAAAAGAACATTGACATGTTCAGCAGCCCTAACCATAACCGATGCGTATCTGCTAGGTGATTCCACCCTGTTAACAGTTTGGGTTTGGAAGCCAAGCTCTCATGCTGAATGGGGACAGGTAGGAGACCGCAGGGCCGGACGATCACGAGCAACCTCCTGGAAGGACCAAACACAGAGTCTCATTTGCTATATTGGACTTGATCCCCATCCAGAAAACTGTCCTCCTCTCTGTGCTCTCCATGAAATGTTACACTCTACGTCTATGCAGCGCCTGGGTCTGCAGTCTCAAATATCTCCTTGACTCCATCCTTCCAGATAGCTGGATAAAGATGGGAACAGAACAGTGTCCAGCACTTTGACAGGGACTGGCTGTGTTTGGTGTCTGAGCAGTGAGCTACAAAAAGGCTTGTAATAAGATTTACCTACTAACGAGGAACAGCAACTGCCTATGATTAAACTGTCCTTCCTTACCTGTGCCCCAGTCTATTTTCTCTAAAGATGCTTTTCCTCATTGCCTGTGCCTAAGCTTTCTCCCTCTCTCTCTCTTTTTTTTTTTTTTTTTTTTTTTTTTTAATTTTTATATAACACCTGAGTTTATCTGAGACTCTTCTTGGGCCTTCACATCTGGGGTAGAAATTCTGTGCAGGCGGCGAGTCTCTTGAGAGCCCGACACTAACTTGTCTTAAACGCACAAACTGAAATAGAAAAAGAGAAATAAAACTGCATCTGAACTCTTCTAAATTTCTGAAGAGCCCCAACTGTTATTTGAGGCTGGCTAGCTAGATCTAGACAGGGTTTTATTTTAACCCAGCTACTTAACTCATGGCTAACCAAAATGCAAAGGGCTTGGCCTTAACTGTAGTGTCGGGTCTATCTGCTATTAAGGCCCTGTGGAGACCACAGTGCAGACGTTTATTTCTGAGGTCTCCTATGACTCTAAAAGAGGAGCAGAGGAGGAGCTGGGATGGACTCTGCTGCCTCCCTCAAGTGGGGATGGATGGAGGAAATCGGCTGGGCCTGAAGTTTCTGCTACAAAGGCTCTGATTGCTATGCCGTTACAGGCAGAAAAAAAGACTATTTGATCTAACTGCAGTTTTCCCTGCTGAAAATGGATACCCATGGGTTGATGTTTGGGGGCACAACTAGCTGTTTGTCATGACTAGATATTAAGCCCTTGTGGGAGATTACACAGAGCTGCTCAGCTATGGGCAAAGAGCCACAGGGCTGTGACGGCAAGTGGGGCCGAAAGCCCTCGAGCCTCATCCCTAAGCTCAGCTCTCATCACCATGGCCAGGCAGTTTCCCTTCACTTCTGAATGACGCTGGCCAATGTCTAACACGGTCTTTTGCCGTTTGCACTAAACTGTCCAGGCAGCTGCTATGGCTGCGTTCCCAATGGCATCTCCAGGATAGGCTGTAAGCAGCTTGTTCCTGGTGGAGCCTGCCAAGAGGCACTGGAGGTGAGAATTAACATGCAAGGATGCCTGGGATGCTTGGGTCAAGAAATGGGACCTCTTCTGGTTTGACTGTCCCTAATAGATCCACTAGAATCAGATTTCAGCTAAAGGTTGCACCCTGTTGCACCCATGTCCCTGCTCCTGGCCAGCATTCCCATCTCGCCCGTTCGCAAGGACTGACCGAGTCCCAACAGACTGTTCAGCACCAAAGGGCTCCCCCAGCACAGGACGGGACAAGCATCTCTTGTAATGGACATCTCCCAAAGAAGACTTCTCCAAAAAGCCCCATCTCGGGGCTCCATTTTTCTCCCCGGGGCCGTTGGTTTGTTCATGCCCTCATGCAGCATTTCTGTGGCATGCGGGGCCATGCGCCGGGACGCTAAAAAGCATCGCAACTACTCGGTCTAAGAAAAAGAACTACTAAATCAAACCACCACCAGCATCAATGCAAGCAGCACGTTAAGCCACAGGGCTACCCTTGGGACTGGCCTTTACGTGCACAGCAAGCATTGCAACCGTTTACTCAGTCACACCACGAGCTCCTGCTCGGTGCTTGGGAACCTTAGGGACACCTTTGCCTTGCAAAAATATGCTAATCTCCGAGAGAAGACTCTGCTTTGAGGAGCATCTGCTCCCCAGCCAAGTAAACAGGTAATGCTTAACACTGGGCTTGTAGAGGACAATTCCAGGGCGGTTGGCAACCCAAGACTTAAGGCACCGCTCAAGAGGTATTGAAGCAAAACAACCTCTTGAATCCCATGGAAACAAAACCAAAGGAAAACGAAAGTCTTGCTTTGGGAGCAGGCAGGGCTCAGAAAGATTGTGGTTTGTAACGCAGTCTACCGACCAGACAGGTATATCTCCTTACTCCTGCGCTTTTTCTCCAAGCGTCTCAGCCGCTTCTCCTCGCGCCGCCGGGCCTCCTCCGCCTCCTGGTGCTGCCGGCACTTGTGGAAGTTCTCCACGACCACCCCCACGAACATGTTGAGCACGAAGAAGCTGACGATGAGCAGGAAGGAGATGAAGTAGAGAAGCATCCAAGGGTTATGGTTCTGGATGGGCTGGTGAAGAGAAAGGAAGAAAAGGAAAGAGAAGACGCATAGGGACGATGTAGATAGGCTGGGATAACGGGTACAACTCAGCACGGTGGACTGTGGGAAGGAGGAGAGGGCTGGGAAGAGTTAGGTGATTCTTCCCAGAACATTTTCCTCTCCCTTTTTTCACTTAATATTTTACTTATGTTGTGGAATGCCCTCCTCCTCCCTCAATAATTTGGCTTACAGGGTTTTACTATTTTGGGGTTTACTTCACATAGCTTAAAATAAATCCCTTACAAGATCCCAGTGACTGTGTATCATCCCACAAGGGAGTTTATTTTAGATGAAGACAGGCTTCAGTTTGTTTTTCTGTGGTTTGTGCCCATGGTAATGTTTCTCAGTTGTTTTGAGTTCTTCAGAAAATTAAGTGCAAAGTGTTGCTGCTGCTACAATAGGGTACTACTCGTCTAAAGACTCCTGACTTTCTTTTGCCAAGGCCTCACACCTCACAGAATTAGCAATTCCTCTTCACAACATCCTGGTTCTCCATCTCACGTGAGTTTGCTCATGTGCATTGAACTTCCAGAAGGTCAGAGTGCAGCAGCACGTGCTGCAATGGGTGACTCTGGTCTGACCACAGGCAGCCCCCGGTCATCGCCCCCAGTCTCCCTGTTCAGCTCCTGTCCCACTGGAGGGACCAGATCCAACTCCCACTACCTACTTAACATGTATGTTTTAAAGGTAGAAGAAGTAGGAGGATGGAGCAGAACTTATCCTGTCCTCTTCTATTCCAAGCTTTTCCTGCAGCTATTGTAGCACTTCAGCAGTGTAGGGACAAAACAGGGTTTATTTTGCAAGTTTTTCAATAACTGTATCAAATCTGTCCTGATGAACTTGCATAAGAAAGTCCCATAAATCTTTTTGGTGATGTCTGCTGCCTGATATCTCCTCTCAAGCTCTATGACTCTAAGAACACCATCAATACTTGGCTGTGTGCTACATGGGCCACTGTAAGAGATATTCAGTGGAGGGCAGATGCCACCTGGTGCATAAACAGGACCTCAGCGAGGTCTTCCCTGGGGTTTCACGCAGCAGAGCCACCCAGCATGGGGTTCCAGGAGCAACACATTTGGACTCTGCAGTATACCTACCTGTTGGTCAATGCCCACAGCATCCAGACCATCGTACATGATGTTTACCCAGCCATCTTTGGAGGAGAGGACAAACAAAGACATGAGAGCCTGTAGGAAAAAAACAAACACATGGTCACGCATCTTAATCCTCAGAAAATAAAATAATAATAGACAATACTCAATAGAAGCAGCCTACAGCTCCTAACACATCATGTGGCCTGGACTGGTGAAATGCAATGTCAAGTGCACATGCAATAATGTGGTTTCCTTTCACGCATTTGGATATCTGCCTTAAAAGTGAGGAAACTATAGTCTGTTACACCACTTTTCCTTCACATACAGGCTTAATTTTTCTCAGTTTTGCTCCTTTGCACACATAATAGCTAAGAGTCAGGAGATTAAAAATGATAATTGAGGCTCATGCACAAGAAACTCCATGCAAAACCGGTGGCCTTAGACAACACTCTCCTAATCAAGGACTGGGTATCCCAGGTCTGGCTGCAAGACATCATAAAAGGTGACCTGGTCTGTTGCAGCTCTGAGTCCAGGGCACTTCTGACAGATAAAAGTCTATGTTGCCCTTGGAAACTCAGGGTGAAGGTTCCCCACCCTCCCCAAGGAATACATTTAAAGTGCTCATCTATTAAAACCTATTAGAGAAGCCCCCTGAATTGAGGACTTTACCTGTCCCAAATTGTCAAAATTGTACTTCCTCCGAACCCATTTGTAGCGTGCATTAGTGCAGTCAGTCTTCGTAGTGATGTTTTTCACGTCAGGACCATCACAGTAGTAGAATTTGCCTTTAAAAAGCTGCATTTGAGAAGAAAAAACAAAAAATACATTTTGAAAAGCTTGTCCCTGATTTATAGTTCTTTTCCCCTGGTAGAGTTGTTTGTTAAGTTCAAATTCCTTTTCTTGTCCCTCAGCTCAGACACTTGTCTTAACACTCAAGGCAGGAAAACCACTTCTGGTGAAAACTCACCAGACCTTCAGTGACCTAAAGAGCTTCAGTGGAGCAAATGCCACCTCCTCCCAGAGCACCTCTTTCAAGGCCTAGCTCTTTCCTCTTAACATCTAACAGAAATCTTCCTTTGATGAGATTTAAGCTCATTATTTTCACTTGAACCCCAAGCGGTGGGAAAAGCAGATTCTCTGTTGCAGCAGTCCCTTGCAGATGGGAGAAGCTTGGGAAATACTGTACCTGCACCCCTAAAATCCCAAAGATAATGAAGAAAGCACAGCAGATGAGAACGATATTCCCAATAGGCCTCAAGGAGGAGATCAAGGTTTCTACCACCAGCTTCAGACCTGGGGCTCTGCTGATGACTCTAGAAAACACGGTAGAACAACAGAGGTTTTAGTTTTTATTCATGTCCTGTTACTACATGGTTGTTTTTCCCTGTTAGTATGAGCTGCAGTAAAGCTAAAATTACCCTCCTCTATCTGCAGGCTTTATTCAGAGATGATTAGTGACATATTTGGACAACCAAAACATTCACAGTTACATTAAATGGAATTCAAAGTGTAAAAGGTGTAAATCATGTTGGGAAATTGCTTACTGAGAATAGTGGGGAAGGAATACTTCCTAAGTGCAGGTTCCCATTGCATGGTTATTTGCACCTTACTCCAGAAAGTCCCTCCAAGCTCTCTGTGATCCAACACTACCTCTGTAAGAGCTTTACATTGGCATTAGAGAACGTCTCGTGCTCATCTTGTAGAGGAAGAAACACAGGAACAACTGAGGTCCCTCAGAAGGGCTCTTTGGAAAAGCAGGAGACTCCAGTGCTCATCCTGCCGGGCACTCTACTTCCCTATGTCCCCTCCTAAAAATACCAAGGCTCTAAAGCACATGCTTACCTTGCCATCAGCAGGACTCCCTCCCTGTGCTCTCAAAGGCGACACTTAAGTGTCCTACCAGCCTGGGCCCCATTTCAAACAGAGTCATTTCAGTTTGTTTCCTAATTAATTCCTGAACCAACTCCTACCCAACAGAGACTTGTGACCAACAGCTCCACTGCCAAAGGGTCATCCCATTAAAGAGAGGCCTCTGAGGCAACTGAGAGGCCGGACACGCTCTGAGCGTGGCCTAGGGCAGGTTTGGGGTGTTATGGAAAGCGAGTGTTTGCTTTTTCTGTTTGAGTGCCTGGTGAATGGCTCTCCCCGGGGACTCTGAAAAATGTGTTTGCACACACAAGGCTGAATGAGCTTTTCCAGGGAGGCGGGTGTTTTGACTGAAGAACATCAAGGCATTTCAGGAGGGACCTGTAGCAAGGAGAGGGTGAGAGGCCGTGTAGGTAACGAGCTTGCACGACTAAGGATGTTTTCACGCCAGCCAAATGCTGGGAAAACAGCAGAGCCCCGGGCTGCCAGCCAGTGCCCATTGCTGGGTAACACCAGGCAGCTGATCTTTCCTCTGGAAAGGAAAAATGTCCTGAATTTTGTTCCTTATTAGGTTGGTGGGATAGGAACCCGCCAGGTCAGGCGAAGGCAGCCTGAGCGTGTTCCTGATGAGCCTGTGCTGCAAGGGGACCGCGATGCCACGAGCACAACACGGTGTGGAGGCAAGAGAGGGCACAAAGGTCCTTGTCACCAAGGAAATGCAGAGCAGCAGGTAAATCACTCTGGCTCTGACAGTCAGGGGCCTAAACAAGATTGCCTCTTCTTGTAAGCAAGCAGCTTTTCATCAAAAAGTCCACAGGTCTCTGGAGGTGCCTATCTTCTTTCTAATGAAATTTCATGAAAAAAGGCTTGTGTTTCTTGCTGAGTAGGAGCTGTGAGCTGATAAGAATCCCCCAAGCATTAATACTTCTCCTTTTCCCTTTATTATTGCAACATCGTAAACAACATCCAAATAGCCTTTATTTTTTTTTAAATACTGAAAGTGTTGCCCTTCCTAGCTGAGAGCTAAATTGTTTTGCAATGATGTTAGATACGCAGGCACAGGAGAGCGGGCATAGATGCTGGAGCTTATCAAATTACTGTCAGCACCTGTTCAATTGAAAATTCCCTCCTAGCCCATGCAACCTGCTGTCTGTGGTTGTGCAGTTTAACGAGCAGCCAGACTGATTTGTTAAACAGTGATAAAAATGCAGAGCGGAGGAGGCATTTGCTGCACTAACTTCCTGAGTCTGATAACGCTTCTTGCTCCAAACTCCCTCTACTCTTCTCCATGCTGGTGAAGATGAATTATGTGAAAACTAATTTCACTGTTTTTGAACACTTTCACTAGATAAGAGCTCCCCACAGGTGGTTCTACCTATATGGGGTTTCAGCTTTTTGTATCATAAACAAAACCTCGATGGGTCATGTGAATGTTTTTCAAACTCCTTCGTCTATCAATGCAAAACAAACCCAGCCACCCTGTTGCTGAAAGTACCGGAGAGGTCTCAAGGTCCGCAGAAGTCTCAATACCCGAAGGACACCCAGGATCTTAGCTCCGCCTGCCGATGCCATGGAGACAATAATGTCAATGATAGATACAAAGACCAGGACTCCATCTAGGACATTCCAGCTGCTCTGGAGATAGGTGTTCTCCCCAGAGAAGAAGCCAAGAGCTACCACCTGGAACCAGGAGAATAGGGACATTTAAATCTAATCAGCATAATCATAGCTATGTCATGTCTTCAGTCTATGCCAGGTCTCACCAAGGATCATGAGATGGAGACGTAATTACCTTAACCATCATTTCAGCCACAAAGATTGCAGTGAAAATGTAATTGGAAACACTTAGGAATATCCTTTCCTGTAAAACATAGAGCAACAGAAAATAGCCAGTTATTTAAAGAGATTAGAAAATAAACATCTTTCATCTCGTGGGATCTTTCCCTGACAAGACTGAGATGTGAGTGTAGAAACAAGCAATAAAATGACTCAGTACTCACCGTGCTCTGTGGGTCTATATCCGGTCGTTCCAGCGCTATCGTGATGCAGTTGAGAAATATGAAGACCAGCACCACATGATCAAACATTTTGTGGGCAATGACTTTCTGGCACATCACTCGGAACCTGCAGAAAGGAAGGGCAGAAGAATGTCCTTCATATGGTTGGGTCAGCAAGGAATTCCCATCTAATGACCTGTCTACAAAGGCCTTCCATGACATCTGTGCTGCCAGTAGTGGGTCAGGTAATCGATCTACAAGCACAAACTCCTGAAACCATTATTATTACTGCAGAAAACCAGATGAAATGGTGGCTGTTATCAATGGTGGCTAAACCACTCTTCTTTCTACACAGGCATGGAATGACCCATGCAGTGATTCTATCCACATGTAACAGAAATGTTACCTAAATATCTGGAATCGAATTTCTGAAATTCTCAGTGCTTCTGCATCGAAGAATTTTTTCCCCCCCCCATGAAAAACCTAGCTAAAAGTATATTATTCAACTACCTCAAAAACTTGGCATTTCACCAGGATTTCTTACCGATTCTGTGGGGAAAACAAGTAGAGGGACCAATCTTCATGATTCTTGCACCACTCTGGTTTGTAGGGCTCTAAGACTTTACGAATCCGGTAGCAGTAACTCTAGGTAGAAAAGAACAAACATCTTTTTTCCTCTTTTATTTTCCTGCCTCTTCAGCCATCATGGTTCCCCCTTGAAAGGGGGGTAGTACCTGGCATTTCAGGGTGCCCGCAGGGAGTCCCAGCATTTTTGAGAGAGCTGGGGTCGGAATGGGGAAGGGGTAGTGCGTTCTTCCAAAGAACGTACGAAAGGAGTGATTTACAGAGAGATACGGACTCGACAAGCCAGATTCTGGGCAGGTACCATTGTGAGATACGAAGTTCTGTCAAAACTTAAAAGATGTCAAACAATTTTTGGAGGCACCCTGGGCAAGAGGAATAATCTCAGTCAGAAGACGAGGCACATGTGTGAACATCCCCTGTGGCCCTGCTCTGCTGGAGACCACTGAAATGCAACAGGCCACCCCTTTAGCTAAAGAACTCCCTGGGAAGCAGAGGCCCACGCCTCAAATCTTCATTCATTTTGTCTGCACAAAGGCAGCAACACACGTGAGCCCGAGTGGGATTTTTAATCAACCTTCCTGGAATAGGATCACATCCTAACACACGAGCCCCCGGCTCGCGCTGAACTCACATCCTCCATGTCGTCCTCGTAGTCCAGCGCGTCCTCCTTGTGGCTGTCGACGCGCAGGAAGAACTCGCTGGGCACGTGCACCATCTTGCCGTTGCAGTCCTGGTACTCGGCGGGCAGGACGGCCACGGGGCTGACGCTGAGCGAGGGGCGCGCGGGGGGCAGCTGCAGCAGCTCGGGCAGGTCCAGGGCGCTGCGGTAGTCCAGGGACTCGGCCCGGCGCTGCAGCGAGGCCCTGCTCACCGTGCTGGACTTGGCATCGTCGGAATCGTCGTCCGTGCTGCCTTTCCCCTCCCCTGAGAGCAAGGACTCTCTTTCGCCCGTCTGGTTCTTCTTTTTGAGGCTTGGGGCTCTGCCCAGGCTGTTCCAGCTTGAGCGGCGGCTCCCCCAGTTGCTGCTGGTCCCCCAGTTGGCGCAAGGGGAGCTGCGGAGGCTGGACTGAGAGAGGAGAAAAACAGTTGAGGTTTCATTTGCAGGAGGATGCCAACAGGAATGGCATTTTGCCCAGACTGGAGGACCCCTCCTGTTGCGACTCACCTTCCCCTTCCAACCCTGCTTTTATCATGTTGATGCCTCAAGAAAGGAGCCAAGCACCCAGCTGAGCCCACACCGAAAACACCCTTTAAACTGCACTGCAGCGCACCTACCAATGCTGCATGCTGTGGGATTTCCTACAGCAGTGGCAACGTTCATAACCGAACCCAGGGGCACTACCGGCAACGTGGCCCTGTCTTTCCTCATGCCAAAGTGGCTTCAGCACACATCTCCCCAGCATCCAAAGCCGTTCCAGCACTTAAAACACAAGTGCCTGTTGGAAATGGTGCCCTCATTCACATTCTCTTTTCTCTTTTGTGACCCTGTGCCCCGTGCTCTGGGTGTCCCTGTCTGAGCAGGGGGTGGGAATAGATGATCTCTAGAGGTCCCTTCCAACTTCAACCGTTCTGGGATTCTTTAATTTGCTGCATATGGAGGTGTAATGAGTGTCTCTTTCACAGCAAATTTCTGCTGGTGATCAATGTGTCACTGCACTTTTCTGGCTGGTAGTTGCCAGGGGGAGAGCACTTAAGGTGAGATCAGGAAAGCCAGAAGGAAAACTCCTTTTCCCTCCATGTGCCCTCCTGGCACAGGAGCAAGGCCAAGTACCTTCCTCCTTCCCAAGGCTGTTGGCCAGCTCTCCTCCGACTGCTTCATCTCCCTTTGGCTGGTGGCACTGACACGCTCTCAGAGAGAGGATTTAAACCACAAGCAACCTTTTCCGGCAACTCACAATCCCATGAAACCTCAAGGCAAACAACAGAGTCATCTCTATTTTCCTTTCAAAAGCATTACCTTGACTAAGCAGCTTACCAAGGGGAATAGTGGCTGTGTGTGAAGTGCCTTCACGGTCTGCTGCCTTGATGTGAACACGATATTGCAGTTACAGAGCAGAGGAACAGCGCAGATAAGCAGCGGCTGCAATCCACTTTGTCTATTAACTCTGCTCCCTCTGTTTTCACAGAGCTGCCCTCCTGCTCCCCTGTTACAGGCAAAATGAAATCATTTGCCAGAGCAGCCGGCTCTCTCCCCTCCATGAGCACTTGGTTGCAATCCATTAACTCACACCTCGCTGCGTCTCTGCTTCCCCTCCAAAAGGGCTGCTGTGCCATCGCTGGAGCTCAGTGTTGTCCTGGTGGGGACAAACGCTGCATTCCCTTTGTGCCCAAGTGTGTCCCAGCTGCATTCCTAAAGCACTGTGGAGGGAGCCGGGCCTCAACCTGCTCCGCAGCTTCTCCAAGACACCCCAGCACAATCAGTGTGGTTGGCAGACTCTTCTCAAGGGGGTTTGGTGGGGCAGGCACTCAATGTGTCTTGTCTCAGGATGCTTTTGCTCACTGAAGGGGGTTCGCATGGGCTCCCAATGCAAGCCAGGCTGGAAAGTCCTGAGTCTCAGGACATCTGTGTTTCCCCCACCACATCCTGTCCTGCCATGCTGTCGTCGTCTCACCTCAGCATACCTCCTCATTTCTCCCTCCTGAATCTGTTCTCCTCCCATTCCTCATACTCGTGATTGCTACCACACTCCTTCCCATTTTCCAGTGATGCACACACAGCAGGAACGATCAGCTGGCACCGCACCAGAAGCACCAGGAAACACCGGGAAACACCAGGAAAGCACCAGGAAACACCAAGAAGCACCAGGAAGCAGAGACATATAATAGGAAATACCAGACAATCTTCTCTAACAAGAGCTGACTAACACACACATCAACTTGCTGTTTGCAAGCACTAGAAGGAGTGCTCTCAGCACGGGGAACCTACCAAGGACTTCTGATCGTAGCTCACAGGGTCTAGCGAAGCATTGCTCCCTCGCCTCGAGTCCACAAAAGTGTGCACCGAGTCCATGTGCGGGGAGCACTTCGGCGTGGGCATCGGGGTGGCCGCGGTGCGCATGATGATGGGAGGTGGCATGCTGCCCCTGCCCTCCAAGTGCCCGTTCGGGGTGACGGCGAGCGAGTACATCTTCATCTCTGGAACGAGAGAGAGAACACAGGGTTCTTCAGCTATGGGAATCACTGTTCAACACGGACATCGTGTTTTCTAGAGGCTCTGCTGAATGGAGGTTGAATTTTGTGGGCAATGCTAAGAGAGAGAGAACACAAGGTTCTTTGGCTACGGGAATCACTATTCAACACGGACATTGCTGCTTGGGTTCTCTAGAGGCTCTGCTGAATAGAGGTTGAATTTTGTGGGCAATGCTAAGATCACCCGCCTGCTTCGGTAGGAGACATACGGCAAACGTCAAGGCCTTTTAAGGGGTTTTCAGCAGTGGCTGAGCTTGGAACTCATGAGCCTCCAAAGAAAGTTTCCTTTGCTTAGTGTTTCTTGGGATATGGAGAGTGGCACCACAAATTTTTGGTGTTGGAAGAGACCAGGAAAAGAACACTGAGGACTGCCTAAACCCAATCTGGTAAATTAATCTCTTCTCCTTGTCATAGATTTTTCTACAGAGATTTTTATACAGTTCTGATCTGCTTCAAATTCTCTCATCAGGAAGGAACTAAGCAAACATTAGTCATTGTCTTGAGTCATCTGTTTGGGCGACAGGAAATGGAAATGGCTTCTAAATATCCACACACCTGGAAGACTAAACCTCCTGCAACAGGGAAATCTAATGACGGATCTCTGGTAATTGCAGAAAAAGCATCTGTTTTAGCTGTGCAGCAAGTAAAAAGCCCTCTGTAGAGAGATGTTGCAGCAATATAATATTAAACTCATACAGAACGCTGTTTCATCCTTTCTACAGACTGCAGAGGTTATAGACCACATCTCCTCCAGCAGCACCGAGTGCCGTAACACCCAAAACCTAAAGCTGTGACAAACACAAAAGTTAAGCGGAACAAACCCCTGTTTTGCTGGGTTTAGTGGACTCTGGTTTAATGCCTGTAGAAGTAGGGTTAGAGAGGGGGAGAGAAGGATGTGCCTATATTTAAACAGGTGGCATAGGAAATGATTCCATCTCACCATGTTTGGTTACTGCAATGAGAAATTCAAGCAAGTGAATTATCCCTGCTATTTTTCCTCCACCGGCTGCTTTTATAACACCGTTTGCTTCTTCGTATCATCTGTTTACTTGCTGGCTGACACGCACCACAGAAGTCCACGGGAACATTGCCACTCCCTTTGAGGGGTGGAAGATCCAATTAAAAATTTGTTAATCTGCAATACACAAGTTTCCCTTGCCAGTGCATCTGTTTACAGACCAGTAGCTTTGTAATAGAATTGTTAATGTCCTTATGCTGTTTAGTCACTGGTTGGCACCCAGGAGGCTTATGGAGATGCACAATTATTCATGGACTTTGACTGACAAAGAGTTCAGCCCTAATTCCTGTTTCTGTATTAACTGAGAAGAGGTGATGTTTTCTCCACCTATAAATCTGTAATTACTTGAAGCTGCCCAGCAAACAGCTGCTGCAAAGGAAGTGTAAGCTGTGGCTTACGTGCATGGAGATGCATTTGTTCACTTGGTGTTTGGGATCTTTGCTGCTCTGCAGGCCGGACGGCTCCGTCCGCTCGCGTTGATGCAGCTTTGTCTCCTTAGCTTCTCTGACAAATTACTTACGCTCCTTCCTTGACTGATTTCCACCTGCTTGCCACAATCAATAGCATTTCCCTTGCTGAAATGAATGCTGCTTTAGAAGAATTTAAAGGAATCCTAACAAAAGCCCAAGCTGAGAATAAAAATGCAGAGAAACGAGGCCAGTTCCTGTTTACCAGCGTGCTATTCACTGTGCTTAAACATCTGATCCCTTCCCATCCTATCTGCAAACTCAGTAGAGTGAAGACTGCCCCAATGATCCCCCTGTTTATACTGCACTAGTACAATGTGGCCTTATTTCAAATCAGTGGCAATGACCTTCTATAACACAAACAAACAACAACATTTCTACTAATTAAACCTCACCCAGATGCATTTGTGTGGGAAACCAAAGAGTGAGAACTTGACTGATTTTGAAAAGCTGCTCAGAAGTAGTTTATAAATATTGCTGTCAGAGAACCATTCTGTGATAAGGATACAGAAGAAAACATGTGACATAACTAAATAACCTTGTACAGTTTAAAACTGGAAAGGTATCTGCTTGAAGGAAATATCAACTCTCAAGATTTTTATTAAAGCTCTCTGAACACTTTTGCATAGCTGCTCTGCTAACGCAGTTATCAGAGTAATTTCCCAATAAATTAGCTAGCATGAAAAGATCTTCCACTTTATTCCATAAATTTTGGGAAAAAGATGAGTGCAGAAGTAGGGCTGTAGCAGAGCTCTAATTCACAGGAGAAAAATAGAAGCAAAATCCTACCTGTTGCTCGGAGGTCTTTCAACTTCTCAAAATCATCATCAAAGTTGGCCGACGTCTTGTCCTCATCTGTGTCCGACCTATTGGCATCACCCTGTGGAAAGGTGAAGGGTAATTAAAAGATTTTATTGCAATCAAAGTTTAGCACAAAGGCTGTTTGGATTAATTAGAAGCTCAGAGATACTTCAGCTCCTCTTGGCCAGAGCGCAGCCTCAAGCAGCAGCAGGGCAGAATGCCAAATTCCCTTGACACTGCCCTAGGATATGACCCCGGGCACATCCCTCTTCCCTGTTTTGATTTGTTTTCTTACTTGGACAGAAGGGATGAGGTTGTGATTGTGAACACTGCTCCCGCAATTGTCATTGTGTTTCCTACAC
>NW_010576586.1:0-14579 GCF_000705375.1 Tinamus guttatus
AAAAAAAAATTACTGCAGACTGGAAGCTTAATTTGTACCCATTGTGACAAGGTGTCTGCTAAATCTTCAAACTCCTTTTATTCAAAAACAAAAGAAACCCTTCACCTGATGCCTGTAGAGGCAAAAAGGAAGAGATGACATCTTAGGACAAGCATCAAGGACAGTGCTCAGGCTACCAGTGTGCACTACGTATTAAAAGATCACATGTCAGTTTTAGAAACATATGAATGTACAATTTTTTGGGAAAGAATGGAAATACAAATGTTTTATTTGCAACATTCACACTTCTCAGCAGATCTTTACGATAGTCTAGCATCAACTACTATTTTTTGTTCTTGTCATATTATGTAGTACTTACCCTGCTCTCTTCTAGACTATCGAAAGGACCTGGAGGATCATCCAGACAAAGAAATTCTCTCACTGCAAGGCTTCACAAAGGGCAGGGAGTGGGGGGAGAGGGGAAAAGAAAAAAAGAAAAAAAAAAGTTAAAATAGAAGAAAAGCAATGATACTTAAATACAATGCCAAAAACTCTGAGGGACTTAGAGTTTACCTTCACATCACTCCCAAGGATTCCAAACAATTTTAATAAAACTATGACATCTCAGGTATATGTGTTTATCAGGGATAGTACTTATAATCCCACTTACAAATTTGCACAAGTGCTCTTAAGAATTTTAAAACAGAGCACATCATCCAATTTGGAGGGGGCTTTTTCAAAGCTTCAGAGAAATCATTACTGCATGACAACCACGAAGTAAGAAGTAAGAGAAGTAAGTTTATCACTTTGATACTGAAAATGCTGAAAAATAAGAACTAAAAGGTGAATGCAAAAGTATGCAGCTGGAATTCATATACCTGGGCTCCTCAGGGTTTATCAAGGGAACAAACCACAGACAATGACAGATGTGCTCATGTCTCCAGTTTGGTAAGATCACAATCCGCTGATTTAGACAGTTTAAAAAAAAACGAAAAAGGTTATAAAAGAAAAAAACTGCCATGGTTAACGAGCTATGGATGTTACCACATGCTTTTGCTAAACACACATTTGTAACTAATGAATTTGTCTTGAAATTGTGTAACAGTGGTCGCACTATTTTGCAAAGGCCAGAAGAATAAAAATACGTACAGTCCTCTGTTTTAAACGAGGCATCTTAACTACCTCCAATTGCAGACATTATATAATCATCTCTAATCATGCATCTTCACATTTTCCTACTCCGTTTTATGTATTCTTCTACAAACACTCTTAAATTGGAATAATACATATACTTATTAGCAGTTCTGTGCCTTGCACTCACTACTTACAGATCTGTAAATCATCTTCTATTGCAGTAAAAGCTAAAAAAAAATGGAAGATGTGAATCTAAATGAATTCACTGTCTTTCATGTAAATCCCATGGGAAGGTGCAAAAGCAGGTAGTTTTCTGCCATCCTCTCATTCTATACCTTTGAGGCAAACACTAAGTACCAAGTCACTAATTTTACTCCAGCTACTAGTCTGATCAACAAGTTCTGGTCTAGCAACCAAACTGGGGCAAAAAGCATGTTTTCAGCAAACACCCAACAACCAATTACACCATTACTTGACTTCTAGGAAAGCTCTCACAAATATTCATCCAAAATGCTTGCTGTATTTCAACTTTATTTAGTTGCTGGATTTAGGTAAGCCTGTTTTCCAGTCCCTGCTGCAGGCCAGAAGATACGTTTTCTTTGGGCAATGTTTGGTCTGAATTCTTGTCTTCATCTTTACCTCAGCAGCATTTACACCATCCCCAAACTCTTCCTCCCCCATTATGACAATCTTTTCCCACTTAGTCTATGCAATAGACATGGCCATTGGGGGAGACTTCCTCCATGCCCTCACTATGAACCCTTCTTTTTCAGTTCGCCCAACACTGACTTGCACAAATCAATCCATGATCTGTGCAAACCATGACCTAAACTTCTGTTAATTAACAGTTTCCCACAAGTACTCAAAAATAAAAAAATCTTGCTATTTAAAACAAAATTATACTCCTGTTAGCTCAAAAAGTGATGGACAGTGACAAGTCATTAAATTGGTTATAGTCTTAAGAAACATAACTGCAAACTTCACCAAATTAATGGTTATTCAGCCACAGAAAATAGTCTTGCAAGGAAAAGGAGCAGTGTATTTGTTTTCCGGATTGTTTAATCTGCCTATTTAGAGTGACCTTCCCTAACATAATGCTCAAGTCCATCTTTTATGGTTGAATTGTTCTTTTCAAAAAGATGAAAATTGTGCTGAATGACCTCACATATGGCTAACTCAGAAGAACCTATAGTATGAAAATGTTGTGTAATTTAGCACATTTACTTTCTACATTTAGTTAATAACTCTATTGTTGTGAGGTGTAATATTTAGACATGACATCCAGTAATGCTTGCATATGAAAAAATACCCCCCAAAATGAATGTGCATAAGTATTCAAGCTACATGTATAATCTACTTAATAGATCATACCCATCCCTCCTCCCTAAAGCTGCCTGCAGAAAATTCTATCTTTTTTTATAGTCTAGGCAACACCTCGATTTCAAGAGCTGTAGATTCAGTCTTGTATATAGAGAAATCAAGAAACGTCAAGACACGGGTCACTGCAGTTTAAAAGCACTCAAAACATGTTTACTTTCTACTACAAAAAACATCCCATTAATGGCATAAATATTCATTTGCAACCTAGCTTTGAGAGTCTGCTTTGACCCCATTTTCCCCTCGACACATCCCTCCCCCTCTTCTTTTCATTTAAGAAATAGGAGAAAGTTCTGTTTTAAGATGATGACAGCTCACAGAAATCTTCCACATCATATAGCATCATCGCTATGCACGGATCCTTCCTTTGCTCTTCACTCTTAAGCCAGATGACAAACTCCTTTGATAAAAACTCTGTGAATCTAGTATATCAAGTAGATACAGCAAATAATGTATCCAAAGGGCGAGTTTCCTACCCACTCTCAAATTCTCAATACTAATAACTGTGAATAAAGAGAAACAAAGGAGACCAAGACTGGGGGTAGCTTGGTTTTGATCTGACCCAAGCAGTTTCTGCTTTCTTGGCAAAACTGCAGAAGTGAAGAGCTGAGCTTTCATGGTGGAAGCAAGGTCAGATTCTCACACTGCTCCTGTAAGGTGCAAATATTAATTCAATAGTAGCTCTTATTCTTTGGTAAGCAGGTAAGAAATTCAGACAGACTAAACCTCCCTAATTTAACACTTTCATGAAGATCTTCAATAGAGGGGAAACCTTACATCCTAAACTGTAAGGCTGAAAATAACTTAAAACCTAAGGCTTTACACTCTTGGCCTTGTACAGCCCAAACCAGAGTTTCCTTAAAACTTAAGGCTTTACACTCTTGGCCTTGTACAGCCCAAACCAGAGTTTCCTTTAAAAAAAACAACAAAAGAAATAAAAACACTGTACTGCTGTAAAATTCCCAATGCCATAAATGTTTAATCACCCTTCCAAATTTGTTTAGAAACATACTCCAAAAGTTGCATGCTTTTTTTTGCATTAGATCATGAAAGATTTTTACTGTATTTTGTCCACTCATTTTGGACCATCATCAGGATACCAACAAGCTAGTTGAAATTCCAGACTAGCTGCAACAAGGTCTTCAGAGACATTCAGTCAGACCAGAAGTCTACACAGCTATTGCATGTCCAGTAACATGTCAACTGATGTCTAGGGAACAATCCCTTTTTTGGCTATCTGTCACTATGTAATTAAAAAACCCGGGAAATTCTTAAACTTCCAGACATATATTTCATCCAGATAATCATGTTTAATAGCTACTCATGGACCAACACCACCGTTGATTCCAATGTCCTTTGAAAGATGTTTTCTAGTTCTGATATCTCACAACAAAGCTTTGTAACTTAGGGTGACACTGACTATGAAACAACAAAACAAACAAAAAAAATAGTGTTCTTTACTCACCTTCCCCATCTCTTTCATGATTTTACCTGCCCTGCTTAGTCATCTCTTTCCCAAGATGGAAAGATAAAATTCAGAATTCTTCCTGTAAGGAAGCAATTCTGTAGCTTCATCTGCCCCTGCTCGTCTCCTCTGTGCTCCCAGTATACCCTCTTTTGAATAAGGATGCTGGGCTTTAGTATTACATTGTGTGAAAAAGCAATTCCGATTTCCACAGCAATAAGGTAATTTTCTCCTAGCTTTCAAGTTCCTCTTGAACAGTTCTTATTCACCCTTTTGATCACTGCCAAATGCTGAGTTTTTCCAGAAAAGCACTTGCATGGTGGTTGCAACTTGTTGCAACAACTAATTAACTAATTAATTCTTTCTGCTGTTCTGCACTTAATGACATGGAATTTAATCTGTGATCCACAACTTCATAGGTAACGCTCATTAACTCTGTCCAGCCCCTCTCCCCTTACCTTTCAAACATTTTACATAAACACCTCCTAAGCATTTGTAAAGTATACTCCCTTCTGCAAAAGGCATTATTGCTTTCTCGTGCACTATTTTTATTCACCCATTTACTACTTCTGTTTTCCATTCAAGCAGTAGCAGAAGATCTGGTCTATGGTTCCCAGAGATAATGCTCAAGTTCTTAAGTCAAAATGAAGGTGTGAAGTAATACTAGCCATTCTTTAAACAAACTAAGGAAAAAAATGGACAACAGATGCTCCAGCACCACAGGTACTTGCTCAGCAATTTAAAATTTTAGTGCCTGTAAGATTCTTGAGGGAATGCTATTTGCTCTGGACAGCTTCTCGCTCTATTTTCAATGATATTTAATTTGAAGGTAGTTCCTCAAAGCAATGGAAGTGGTAAAGCAACCTCCCAATTCCTCTGCAAGGAGTGTAGTATGAAAAAAGCCTTTAGGAATTTCACAACAGCCTTTTTCCTAAATGTTCCTTTTACTTTTTATCATCTCTGATCTCACTCTTCAACAAATTTTCTAATTCTTATGTTGCAAAAGATGCTTAGAACTAAACAGCTATGCCTCTATCACCTTGCTTCTTAAAATTTTCTTTTGACCTATATGATATGACCTATATGATATGACCTATATGATGTTTCACTTGCCAAAATTAAGTTGTTCTCATATGCCAGGCTTTTGGAAAGATCTTCCACTTTTGCATGAAAAAAGATATTGGTCAGTAAGACTTCTGCACTGGGTTACTTAATATTATTATGATTTTTTTTTTAAAAGATTCTTCAGTCTGATTTGTGGTTTACATTTACATAAGTAATTTATAATGGTACTTGTATTACTATTATGTCAGTTGAATGCACATTTTAAGAAGTAATTGCTGAAGCGTCTAAGGGCTTAACATTACAAAAACCTAATATTCAATTGCCATATAAGCTATTTATAGTTTCAAATTTGCTTTCAGTGTACAGAAATAGGTTAGTTTAATATTTTAAAATCAAATATTACAGCATGCAGTTTATAGTTAACTATAAACAATTCAAGATGCTGCAATGTCCTTTTTTTGCTTAGGTTAGAATAGAATTTAACAGGACACCAAATAATGCACATAGTAACTAAATGCACACAATGAACGTTAACAAAATTCTATACTGTGTGGCTCAAAAACATACCACTAAAGTCTAATGGCCTATACTAGGAGCGCAAAACACCCCACACCCCACAACCCAAGTTTAAATCACGTACCAGTTAGCAATATCTTTATGAGCTACTAGGTTTTGGAGGAAAGCTTGTAGTCCCAACTGTCGATCTTCCAAGAAGTCAGGATTATAATTATCCTTGAACCAGCGCTTTGGTGGCAGAGCCAATCGAAAGCCTGGAAACATATCTTTGAGCTGAAATAGAAAGCCAAGATGAATGGAGAGATACAAAGAAATATCAGAATAAAATATTGAATTTGATGAACTTTATTCTAAACATTGAACTTCAAATTATGCAACGTTTTCATCTTCTGTTAAGTTCAAGCACTAGGTAAAACTCACGAGCGTAAGTACAATTCAGATTATTGTATAAATCCTGGACACAGTTTTACTACTTGCTGTTTTGCCTGAGGAAATCAAATGACCTTTCAAAATCACCATATAAAAACAGAAGTGAAAGAAACTTTGCTTTGCTACTGAATGCCTTTTAGTCGGTAAGTGAAAGAAAATGTTATGCAAGTAATAAGTGGCAGATGAGTAAGCATTTCAGTGATATTTCTTCTGAAGTACTCTGGGATAAAAAGTGCTATATAGATATAAAATCCACTGAAGACCTATAACAATGCAACTCATCTTTTTTTGGGAGACTTTTCTGAATCGGAATAAATTATAACACAAATGCATGAAATACTTCTAGCAAAGAGCAGCTTCTCAAAGACCCAAACTATTTTATACCTAGATGGCAACGAACTTAGTACTGACATGCCAAATTATATTCTTGGCTTACTTAAAGAGCAATTGCATATACTCACTGTCAGAAATACCTAGGATTTCTTTCTTCTTTTTTTTTTTAATTCAGAAATATGGAATTAAATGTAAACTTAAAAATATATAATGATTGGCTTATCCAAGGATGCCAATTTATTTATTTTTCAACTCTGCCTAAAGATAATAAAACCTTAATGCTTTCATAAAAGCAATTTTTTAGATGTGTTTTCTTATTGGAATGTTTGATGCACACAGACAAAAATCTCCAAGAGGACTTACAGTGAACAAAACTGTTTAAAGAAAAAAAAAATTAACTGTAATTCCCATGAGAATCAACTAACCTTTTTGTGAAGACAGGATCAAGCAAACATCTGACAGATGTACTGAATACAGCAATACATACATATGAATTTTTCAATGACAGGGATTCCAGAGTCTCCCCAAAATACATTTTAATGCTCTGTTTACACAGCTGGAGGATAATTGTTCAGTGGGGATCCTGACCCTTGCAGAGCAAATTGAAGGACTGTGACAATAAGACTACTGTTTTTAACTAAGAACTGCACTTTATAGACTCCGAAAAAGCTCCTGGGTAACTCTTCAGCAGATTAAGTTTAAAAAATCATTGACAAATCCAATACTGTATTCCAGATAGAATGTCACTAACATTTTAAAGAAACAACTATCATATTGGCTTACGTTTGTTCATAGAAGCACTCTCTCCTATCACGGGGAGAGGGCCTTTTAAGATCATAGTTATTGCGTAATAAATTTTTAGCTCATAGTGACTATTAGTTCTTGATCTACATAGCTGTTTACTGTCAAACCCTTCTTTTTGTGCATTTCATGTTCTCCTTAAGTGTATGTTGCCTTTTTCTCAGACTGAATTTCCTCTCATTATTAGACTATTTTGGTCCTGCAAAGTTCCTTTACCTATTACAAAATGATCATTAGCACCATTCAGTTAAGTATTCTCCACACTCCATAACCCTGATTTCTTAATGAAATACTGAATGGACAAAACAAGGCCCTGTATAAACTTAATTGTAGCAAGGATGATAGATAACCACAGCTGGGAAAGCACTTGAAAAGCTGGATTTCTGCTTGATGACTTCACCTGTCTATGCAGATGGCATTGTTACTTTTATAAGGAGAGGGTATGTCTACCCACAGATTGCTCCTGTTGGGGTTGAAGAGTTTGAGAAAGCCACTTGCTGTCAGCAGACCCATTTTCAACTGCAGTCTCGAGCACTCCTGTGATGCAGCAAGAAAAACTGGGGGGGTCAGACGAGTTACGCTGCCTGCAACTGCCTGCTTGGATCCCACATTTTTCCTAGACATCTGTCTCCTACGTCAGCATGTGATGGCTCATGCATGCCACATGAGGAAAATATTGCACAGCCTCAGGGGAAAAAAAAAAAAAAAAAAAGACTTAAATTCTTTGTTCTTAAGAACTGACCATATTATTACTCTGTCTATAAAGCTGTTGAATAAGTAATAAACTTTACAAAGGTCTTCCTGCACCTTTTCTCAAAGTAGATGTGCATTTTTCACATATTTCTCCAATCTGCTAGGCGTCCTTAACCAAGGAGACTTAGGCAACTAGCCAAATGTCTGCTTTTGCTCCTAAACCCTCCGATTCCATCATGTTCAACATGCTCTCAGAATAACATTTTCGTTAAAATTATTTTACTCTACAATGTAGAGTCACCATATGATGTACCCTTTGCTCCTAAGCATCAGACCTATACTATCCTGCCTCCTATTATTTCTGGCTGTAATGACTTGCAGCACCTTATTGCTTCAGCCCTCCTGCAGCAGTTTTGTCTCGCCACTCAGCAATTCTGCTTTACTGTTTTCAACTACGCGCGACACCTTTACGCTGACCTCTCATTGCCTACTCTTTTCTTCTGATTGGAATCTTTTTGAACTTTTGAAATCAGTAGAGGGTTTCTCATGTACCAATACCAGTAACATACTTATCCTCCCATTACGCTGGATTAGCATGCCATTGCCTTTTATTTGCTTTCTTTCAAATGAAAATTTTGACATCCTTTATACTTCCAGGAACAAAGATTTGCTGCACTGAAGAGGGTATACTGAGGTCTTAATAAATTTTACTTGGGAAAAAAAAAAAAAAAAGGATTGGCAAGAAATAATTGAGAATTTCCTGTACGTTTCGTGCTACACCCCCTTTGAAGTAAGTACACTAAGTGCATTTTTTATTTCATAGGCACAATCTCTGCAAAAATGAGGTATCCTATGTTTTTCATTCATTAACATAGTAAATGTTTTATACGTAGTAAAGAAGCAAAAGCAGAAGAAAAACTCACCTTGTCATTAAGCCTGGAAAAGTCAGTGTACCGCCTGAAAACTACCCAACTTTCCTCTGGACTTCTTTTTACTAGTATTTTATACACCTGTTTGGAAAAATATCAATATCATAAAAAAATGAAAAAAAAATCATTCTACATTGGCTGGAAGGCTGAAATTAGCCTTTATTTTTTAATGAAACAGAAAAGAACTCTCAAACAAACCTAATTAAAATAACAGCAAATTTTCAGGGAAAATTCAGGGAAAGATTTTTTTGTAATATTTTCCAAATATAATTAGCTACCTTCTCTTTGCCAGATTTGTAAAACAATTTACAGATTTCCCACTCTATGGAAACATTGTCTCTGCTACTACAGAGATGTGAAATATGTTTTACCATTCTACTTTAACTTTTGATGAATTTCAGTTTCAGTCTCCTTTCTGCAGTTTTAAAAAGGGACTTCAATTTTATTTCTATTGCCTTCCACTGATTGTGCTCTACAGCAGGGACCAAAATTTGTAGCACTGATCAGTAATTAGTTTTAATACATAATTGCAAGTTTATCTTTGAAGGACTGCTTGCTCCTAAACACTCCATTGCTCTCTGAAACAACCACAGCAACATATGAAGTAAGTTCAGAAAGAACAAAAAAGCATTCAAGAATTTTAGCTATGAAGAATGTTTCACTTGTACTGCAATCTGGCTTTCTACATACAATGGCTATTTTGACTCTATATTTTAAATGCAGTTGAATAACATCCTACAAACATACTGGGATACCCACTGTATTGACACAGTTTGGTCTGCAATTACCAACAATACTATTCATAGTTTTAGCTTACTGAAAAAGAACCTTCTAACTCAAATGCAAAATTTCGCTTGTCTTTTCTCTCGCACCATCATACATAATGATATTAAAAACCTAAGACAAGATATTGCTTTCAGATAATTAAAAAAATAGCACTATTTAATAACACTACAAGAACTTGATGATTTCATTGGCATGTTAAGTGTCCTAAATGCATGAGCTTTTGGACATTTCTATTTAAAGGAAAACCAGGGAACAAATACTTCCAGCTACTACTTCCTCTTTCTTTCCTGGTTGTGACTTTTAATAACTGGTACCCAACTAACTTCTACCAGCTCCACATTGTTTAACTACTGCAATGAAATGTTTCAATCATATCCACAAGGCAAAACTTTATCTGCATACAGTGCATCAATAAAATTGTCAGCTAGTGTATACTTCGAGAAAAATCAATTTAAAACAGTTAAGCTACTGTTTTGCCATGAGATACCACTCATGTGACACCCTCACCCTGAAGCCTTCGGAATGGATTTCCCCCAATTAGAAACTAAACCCTGAAATGGCAGAAGCTGTAAGTAGTGTTTGTACATTGAGTAAATTTTGTGTTTCTAAATAACTCCAAGAGAGGTAAATATTGTGTTTTGTTGCTCATTTAAAATAAAAGACTATATTTTAGGATGTTTAAGCATCCAGCTCAATTTTGCAAGGAATTGTAACTTTGTAAGAAATTTCCAACTTTTCTAGGAGAAACTCATGATACTCGTAGTAGCATGAAGCATTTCTGTTAAATAAATAACTTCAGAAAAATCTGCTGTCATTTTTGTAAATGAGGAGAATGCTTTCCTGCCAGACTACACTGGTTTGCAGTGCTTTGCCAACACCAATATAGCTTCAGCATCCCTGAACTGAAAGTTTTATTTACAAAAGAGAACACAAAAGAGAAAAGCATATCCAATCATTACCTAAATGTCTACATAAGATAAGCAGCACGCACTATCCCAAAACTTACAGTGAATTTTGCCCTTTCCTCCATCACCTCATAACCCAGTATAGTAGGAGTGGACGGTCGATCTTCCCAGCTCCTGGAATCTGCGTTCTGCTCCGTGTCTTCCACGGGCTGAGAGCAGTATTCAATGGATGTGTCCACGCCTGTAAACTTAGTCCTAACAAGCGGGCTACTGCACACAGATGATGTAGGGCCAGTCTGGTCAGGCAGGCTCATCTTTTTAAAACTACCCACAGCAGAGTCCTCCAGCTGCCCTTTGGAGGAGCTTGAGCTTGTTGAGATGCTCCCAAATGAAGAACTTCTTTGGTTTCTGTTTGTAAAGCTGGAAGATGAACTCCCAATAGGAATAGGAACAGGAACATATGGTGTTGCCATCCTTCATGAAAAAGGGAAGGAAATCTCAGTTTCTGACCCAGAAGCTCAAGATTCATCCACTGGATGATCCATGCTCTTCAAGAACAGTATCTGTGGGGAAGGACCGAAATATCGTTATAACTTTGTTATGAACTTTTTAAAAATATAAATATAAAATGCTGCTTTAAAATTACATCTTTGTAGTTTAAAAGATGCCTTTCAGGTCACCATCTGGATTTTCAATATTAAAATAAAAATAAATATTTCACAATCTTACTTTTGTTTTCTTTCATGATTTAAATGCTACTTTGTTTTATTAAAGTCAGCAATTTTAAGTCTGAAAAGGTACACACTTTAGCTGTGCAGCATACAAAACACAATATAAAACTTTGCTCAGAATTCAGATGTACAGAGCAGACTATACAAACCATGCATGCAATAACATGTATAACCTGAATCAAATACAATAAACCATATTAGCAAATATGTTTTCACCTGTGCTTATTACATATACTCACTGAAGAACAGATCTGTTTTCAAAGCAAGATTTTTTCAAAACAGCTTTATAACGTTATTGCTTATATATATATATATATATACACACATATACACACATACACACACAATATATAATATTGTAACAATATTAACTGGGCATATTTTTCGTAGCTTTAACTGTTTACACTTTACAAGTACATGTATAAAGATCAGTGTGGTGGCAAAAAACTACTTTTCCACTTTGGTAGCAGATTAAAATGGAATGAGTTTTAGGGGGAAAAAGATAAATAAGTTTTGGCATTTTTTCTACAACAAAACCGTTAGAAGTCAAAGTTCTTTTTTTGGTGTGTGTGTGCGCAGATTTCAAAGAAATTAACATAAATTTAAGGTAGTCTCAAACAGCCAAAAAAGCAGTAGCGTCCTGTTTTAACAAAATACCAGAAGGAGCACTCACTCGCACGAGATGCGAATTAGATGCTATCTCTTTGGATTAATAGAATCTGAGTCACCACAGACTTTGCCCGGGATCAAACTAACCACAGGGCTGCAGGCTCTTGTGAAATGCGAGACTGTCAATCTGGTTCACATGATAGATAAAAATCAATCAAATTGACTGCAGCAAAAGCTAAATGCATTTCTTAATTGCAGGGTGACATTTGCATTCTCATGCTTGAAATAAATATGAAATGTGACTGAACACAAATAAGTAAACAAGTATGAAATGAACCCACAACAGCAAGAATGACTGAGGACAGCTCTTGAGACGGTTCCTTCAGCCAGAAAAATCAAAACCTCCTAGGGTTTTCACTATATAGTAACATCTTGACACAGGCAGTGTGTTTGAAAGCCATGGGAACATGACCACAAAGAGAAGTTTTGAATTGGCAGTGATTCCTTGGGAGGTTCTCTGCCCCACCGTGGGATGAGGCAGCACCCCAGGCAGCAGAAACGTCACAGACCCCTCCTGGCTCACATTTTGCTGTTCAGGTGTAGGATTTGGACTATCCAGCAGCTCCTAGTGCAGCACATAGCAGTTCGTTAAGAGACTGAAGTCCACATATCACAAGGTTGAGCCGCTCCGGCATCACTTAGTTTGGAAGAAGCCAGTCACACCTGCACTGGAGCCAAGACACTCTCCTATAGCCTGGCTGAGGTCTAAATCCCTTTCTTCAACTCTATTTAAGTTATTGAGACTATTTTCTGCTTCACATAAACCTTTATTAGTCAGCAGTACACCTAACTAAGAGTAGATCACAGAGCAAACCAACATCTGCACCAGACATGCTCCAGCAGTTTTTAATTTCAGACTAGTTAATTTGCTCCCATTGACAGGATGCTCATTAACAGCTGAAGTGCGTTAGGTTTGTTCCCAGGGAGCATTTTCTGGTTTAGTCTCTCTTGTTTTGCAAGACCGTCTCGCTTTCAGACAAAGCATATTAAATGGTGATGACCAAAATCTGCTTCTTAATGACTTCTTGAGTCAAGCTGAGATAGTAAACTCAACCATTAAAAAAAAGGGGACTGGCACCATCACCACACTGCCCAGATGCCCAAAACTCTTAGCAATAATCGGAAAGTATTATTCGACTAATGGAAATGTTAGGTTAAGTGAGCTAGAGGCGCAGCAGATTGTTTAATCTGATGCATTTTTTCAATAAAAAGAAGCATGCATAGATATTATGTAAGAACTTCATAAATACATATAAATCCTTTATATGAACATAAATATTATGCTGTAAATGTATCAGAATACCTAGATATTTAAAATATTTACTTCCTATGAATTGAAATAGTGTTAAAAAAAAAACGCACTGATACAAAATTTACAATTTATAAATCCAACGCTCAGATGAGGGTCACAATCTTAGGGCTTAAGGCTTTTCTACGAATATAGTCAATTCATATAGCAGAGGCAGCAGAAACTAATTTGACAAAATGCTTTCGGACAAGGTAAGACAGGAGTTCACAGCAGTGCACCAAGGAGAGATGCACAGTCAGCCACGTGTCCAAACTCCGGTGCAGATGGGTCTCGTGCCACGACATTAAGAGCAGGAGAATCACTGCTGCAGAGCTGCCGTCAGGTCGTGCCTGCTTTCTAAAGGCAGCCCAGCAGGCTGCTTTCTAAAGGGCAAAGCGACCACCTCGCTCTCTCTTGCCTGATATTTACATTATTCTATAGAAGAAACACACTTCCCGTTCTTAACTTCTACCTGTCTCAGTTTGGTTCCCAACTGTAAGTCTGGAATGAAATGAAGAGCTGGGAACACTGACGGGAAGCGCTCGATTCCTAAATCTGAAACAGGATAGGAGAGAGCCCCAGGAGCCCTCGTGTCACGAGCTGCAGAGCAGCTGGAGACACCGACTTCTCCGGCCGCGAGTGTTTACACCAGCCGCCTTTCCCTTCCTCGGGGAAGGGGATACGACAGTGGAAACACGGGAAAAAGGCTTTTCTCCACGCCTAACCTACGGCAGTCCCAAACCCTTCTTAAGCTGATGGTCTTTAGGTTCACTGAAAAACTTGTAAGCCACGCAATTCACGGATATCAGATATAAATAAAGGGATCCTTGTTGAACACTCACGCTGGATTCGGTAAACTCCAGTTATGCAACACTGTGATCTGGTTCCTTACAGGAGCGCCTGCTGGGACAGCAACGCCCGGCTGGCTCTTACTGTTTTAAGCAATTTACTACAATGGATCGCTTCCTGAAGAAATACCGGAACTTTTAAGTTACAGGCACCTTTGCTGCTGTGCTAGGGTTTTTTTCTGTCCACGCTAAACAACAAATTTCTCAACTTTTCAAGCCAGACAAGGACCTCGTGACAACACTTACCGGCATATTTCACAGCACATTCTTCCTGCGAGGACTCCCTGGAACGAGCCCGTTTATAGCACCTGACTTACAACACCTGATGTAGCCGCAGGCACCCTGCGGGAGGCGGATCCCGCCCTGACTTTGCTACCACGTAAGAAATGCTGCAAAACAGATGGAAACTACCACTCTGCCCCCACTCCTCCACCAGAAAAAGTGGGGGGAAAAGGGGGAAAAAATAAAAAAGAGGAAAAAGCCCACAAACCTCAAAGCCAGATGCGTTGATGCTTCCCACCTTCGTGTTTGGGGAAGGGAACTAAATGAGAGGGGGCTCAGCTCGCACCCCCACGCCGGCACCTACCGGCGCGTGACGAGCGGCCGCGGCGGCACCAGCCCCCGCGCAGCG
>NW_010576586.1:14968-29820 GCF_000705375.1 Tinamus guttatus
GGGGGCCCGCGGCGCTGCCCGCGCCCTCGTCTCGTGTTTTGCTAAATTCCCGCTTAAATGTGTCGTCCGTAGCCGAAGTAATTCACGGTGTTTTGGAAACGCATGACGGCTGAGGAAACTTAGTTAGATTTCATTAATTTTAGTTTTCAAAACTGAGCTGCTGTGCCTAAGCTGATCCTCATAACACTATTAGGAACTATTAGTCCCGCCGTGACTTGATCTCACTGAAGATGAAAATGACTTGTAGTATTCAGGAGAATTTAGGAGGATTACAAAAATCTGTAAAAATAGATTTTTATTCTATTTGTTCTCAGTTTTTTACCTGTTTTTTTTTTTTTAATGTGCTATCTGCACTGAATCTACTTTTTGAAAATGAATGGGAACATACACCTCTGGAAACACTTGCTCCCTCTAGATACGTCTTTATTCTTTTCCAGACCACAGCACAGGGTAAGGTACAATTTTGAACAACCTCCTGGAGCACATTGGGTCAGTTTTCCTGGTGGCTGTCACCAGTCCTGTGAGGACAGCAGGATATTTTTCACTATGGTGAGCCGAGTTAGATGTGTTGCAGCATTGCCTTGGCCGCTTGGAAATGCTGCAAATGTCGGTGGGATTTTTGGCTGCCCAGGAATGCGGTGCCTTCAAGTCACAAGTCGCTGCTCACCCATGAAGTCCTCCGGGATGTTGTTCTCTGACCAGTGTAAGATAAACTGTGAGGGATTAGGGAGAAATCAGATCGCTCCCTTCTTCTTCTGGCTTTCTCTTTATAGCAGCTCCTCTCTGACTCCTCTGGCTGAAGCAATCTAGTTTTGAGACTTGTTTTTCTTCTGCTTGTGTAAGCAGAAGGAAAGCTGTGGCTTTCATGGCAGGCTAGACTGAGCCACCCTGTGGCAATACTGTGCATATAGGTATCAAATCATCTCTGCAGGAGAACCAGCTTATAACGTGTAAGAAAGTATTTGCTGGACGGCCCTGGAATTTCTTTTTCTGCACACACGGACACACCAGAATCCGCCCACTCTCTGCCTCCATCCATTGGGTCCTCTAGTGAATTTACATGTTTATTACAGGCCCCATCAAAATCTGTGAGGCCATCATAATGCTTTAGACTGAAACCATGGTTTCTGCTTATGCTAGCTGTTTGGCCAGCATTAACTTAGCCATAATTCATTTAACCTTGCTTAGGGGACAGGGCTTGCAGAATCAGAAAAGCCTCTTAATGTAAAAGAGGACTTTATGCAACCTCTGTGCATTCCCTTTCTCTGCTGGGAAGAAGAATGCAGGAACTGCTATCCTATATAACACGGAATTTGGATCTGGTTTCTATTGTCAAAAATATAAGTAATCCTGTAGGTGACAACTCTAGGTAATCTGCTATTGAATTAAGTGTCGCTTCAGTTATGCCATTTGAGGTATAATTCAATGTATTTTTCGAAGTCCCACCTGCGCTCATGAGCATGTGAAACACTAAGGGTAGGATTTTCAATCAGGTTATGGGATTTAGGCACTCAGCTCTCATTACATTTCAGTTGGATGTAGGCACTCAAATTTCATTGTATTTCATAGGAATTCAGGCATTTAATCCTATTATAGTTCAATGAGATTTGGGTATTTCTCTTTCAAGGTGTAGCAAAATCTATTACTTGAAGCATATTGGTTATAAAACAGAAAGGCCTGTCCTGTTTCTTAGCTTAGAATCTGCAGTGTTAGAAGTGATTGAATTTCTCCTGAGAGCTATTATTTCTGTAATTCCTTCCAGGTTCAAAAACTATAAAAATTTAAGGAAGAGCAATTGGATATTGTGAAAGTGGAGTTAAGAGTTGAGAGCGGAAATTTCATACAATATGAGCATCCAAAACCTGAGTTGTGAGGCTAAAATCCTTTAATCAGTTGGCATATCATTCTAAGGTGTTTCCACCTTACAGATATTGCATTGGCATGTGTGTATGTTGTTCTGTGTTTGTGAAATGCTACTCCAGCGCATGTGCAGAGGGACTTGGGCTTTTAAGGGGCTGCAAACCTTGAATTTTTTTACCCATTCGTTGAAACACCCTGTCCTTGGGATGTTGTCTACAGTTTAAGATCTCTGGTGGAATTGAGGGAAAGTGAGGAATGGGATTAAAATTCAGATGCTGGATGTTTTGCAGGCTTGGTCTGATTTTAGGTGACTTCCTGATCTATGGCTGGCTGTGTTCAAGCCTTCTCTGAAACCATCATGAGGCATCTCACTCATGCAATATAAGCTTCTGGAAGCCTGCATTCCTTACTCAAAGTTCAAAACATCACATTGAGGATTAGGTTCCACCAAAGCCCTGTTCCGTGTTAACTTTGGATATTTTATAATTTCTAGATCTTTTATTCTACTTTTGTTTTGAATTTCAGCCCTGACTCTGGACTTTTATTTTTTGTCCAGAGCACTCAGATGTGAAATACCAATTTGCACTTTTTTTTTTCTCCTAACCGACTACTACCAGGTTGGCAAGATCTATACAGTATTTTCTGATGCCTGCGATAAACTTTACTCGTAGCATGTTTTTATTTCTAAATCAGTTCCAAGGTGGTATCCCCAAAATAGACTTTTTATGGAATACCAGATTCACGGGTATAGTTCAGCTGCTGTGCGGTATTTTGGGAGCATCCACTGCGCTTCTCTGCTAGTGGGAGTCCTCCAGTAAGAAAGCAGTAGCAGCAGCCTCTGAGGAGCAGAGCCCTGCCCATCACAAGCCACGTCTGCTTCGAGTTGTGGGAAGTTTTTGTCTCTTAGAGATTGCTTGTGGGTATAGAAGCCTGTGGGGTTGAAGACCAGCGTTTTCAGATGAGTGAGCTGTAAGTGTGGCTTTCTAAATGAGATGTGAACATTTGCTCCTGCCTAGAAAATGCTGCCCTGCCTTCTTTCTTCCTTTTTACCCTCACCATCAGCATTGTCAGCCCCTCTCTTGGCTGGGTATTTTTTGCTTTAAACTGTGTTGTTAAACCTTCTTTCCCTGTTTTGTCATTCCCGGTAGAAACTATTCAACATCTGAAAATCTCTCAAATGTTAAGTGGTTTCTCGTCTCCTTATCAGTGATTTCTTGGTTTGTTGGAGGATGCTTCCCTGGCTCTTGAGCTCAGTGGAAGGAAAGATCTGGGAGTTCCTGTCTATCACCAGTGCCTGTCTCTATGTCTCGGCAGCTGCAATTCAAAATCTGGCTGTGATGTGTTTTTCTGTCTCCTGGCACCTGTGAATGCAGAGGGAGCTGTCTGAGGTCATTGCAAGGCCACTTTCAGTTACTTTTCAGTTGTGAAAGCTCATGGTGGTTGAGGGAGACTACTGAAGACTGGAATAAAGGAAGTGTAACTCCTTCCTGCAGGAAAGGCAAGAAGTAGGATACAGGAAAATACTGACCTTACCTGAGACCTTTGGAAGGTACCAGAGCAGGTACCTGAAAGTCATTTCCAGATATATGAAGGTCGGGAAGGTGACTCAGATTATCATGGATTTACGAAGGGGGATTCTTGCTTAACCAGCCTGACAGCCTTCTGTGATGATCAGCTGTCTGGAGAGCCGCTGTGCGGAGTAGGCCCTTGGGGTCTTGGTGGACAACAAGTTGGCCATGAGGCAGCAATGTGCTCTTGTGACAAAAAAAGGCCAGTGTTACCCTAGGCTGCATTAGGCAGAGCGTTGCCAGCAGATCCTGAGGGAAGTGATCCTTCCCCTCCACTGGTGAGACACATCTGGAGTGCTGGGCCCAGCACAGGGAAGACATGGACGTGTGGCTAAGGCCCACAAACATGAGCTTGGAGCATCTGTCGCATGAGCAGAGGCTGAGAGCTGGGGCTGTTTAGGCTGGAGAAGAGAAAGCTCAGGGGGATCTTATCAGTGAGTGTGAACACCTGGTAAGGGTGAGGAGTAAAGCAGACAGAGCCAGGCTGCTCTCAGTGGTGCCCAGTGCCAGGACAACTGGCACAAACTGAAAAACAGGAAATTCTAGTTAAACATGGGACAACTTTTTCACTGTGGGAGTGGCTGAACACAGGAACAGTTTGCCCAGAGAAGTCTCCATCCTTGGATATATTCAAAGCCTACTGGATACAGCCCTGAGCAACCTGCTATAGCTGCCCCGTTTTATACCTTCAGAGGTTCCTTCAACCTCAGCCTTTCTGTGAGTTTGGTGGCCCATCATCTTACTGTTGCTGCAGAACAGAAAGAGACAAGATACACTTTCTATTTCTGTTTTCTTAGAAGCATCTCCTCTTCAAAGAACAAGAGAGAAAAGTTTGTTCTGCTCTGCGAGTGAGCGATGGAATAAAATTCAGCTTGTTGGAAGGCAAGGTAGTCTTTGAATATATTTCCAAATACTTTCCTTCTGAATATATTTTTTCTGTAATCGATGTAGTATGAAAAGAAAGTTAAAAGTACAACCTAGGGAGTAGAGAATAAAGAATTGCTGTTAATTGAATATTAGTCTACAGTGGTTTCTTTTCAATGTAAATAAAATTATTGTGGCATAGATTTCAGGCATTTTGATTGAGGAGTCATGTTCATGTGCAATAACGACTTCATTGCATGCATTTGAAGCTTCAAGTTTAAAAAAGATTGGTTTGCTCTTAGCTAGAAATGCTTTTAAAGGTTCTTTGTTTTACATGACTGAAGCATTCACTTGCTTTCCTTTTCAGGTCACTGTGAAACATGCAGAGAAGAGGCCGTTCTTTTCCAGAAGTGATGACCTTCTGGACAGAGTCATGCCCTGAGTCCTAAAGTGACATGGCAAAGCTTCTAATGGCTTGAAACTGTCTTTGTGGAAGGTTTTATATTTCTTTCTTAGTGCAGCTGGCGGTTTTGTGTGACACTTTTTTAGTATTGATTTGTGAGAGGTCTCAAAAATATTTCTTTCTCCATGGGGAAAAGCAGCAGCTTTGTCTTATTAGCACATGGAAGTGGAACTCCAGACTTGTGTTCCCAGCTCTCTCACATTTTTTTTTTTTTTCCGTATGACCTTGGACAAATCACTTTAATCGTTGTTTACTGTCAGTTCTCAGGTTTTGCTATAGGCTTACTGAGCCAGCTAACAAAGTTACGGTGAATATTACCTTCTGCTAGATCTGGATAGCAGGCATCACTATTACTTGTACAACACTGCGTTCTGAATATAAAATGATGCTTTTCTTTCCAGCAATGCGGAGCTCGATCGCAATACACTCCCTCTGCAGTCACTAATACCGCTCGATACAGGGTGCTGTACAGTAACTGCAACCTGCTTGCGAAGCAATTTCCTTGTTTGTAACAATAACAGAGGAACCTTTCAGTTTGTTTCCAAAGTTCAAAGAGCAGCAGTGGACCGAAACAGCTTTGTCTTGGAGAAACATGTGGCGCATTGATATGCAAACAAGTACAACCTGCGCTTCAGCAAGCGCCAGCATGGGGACGGGCAACACTGCCACACTTAGGGGAACTTCTGCATTATGCTGAGCTTGTAGTCAGCAAGCCAAAACTGTAGCAGTTTTTCCTTCTCCATTAGAGGTAGATTTTGAAATACTGCTGTACTTGACATTCTTACCTCTAGATAGGTACTCTTTTATTTTTTTTTATGAAGTAGCAATATGAAGTCTGCAATTTTTTATGAAGTATGCATATAGTTATTTCGAAATTACTATTATACAGTCATGTATTTTGTTTACATTGAAACAAACACCAGATAATTTTGAAAGGCTTCTTTTAGCTTTGAGGAAGGAAAAATATCTGCCCTTCAGAAGGACTGTGTATCTATTCCTTTTTGTTTTATTTTTATTTTTAGTCTCCCTATTTCCACTGTACCTTGCAAATTGAAATTCAAGAGTATGTTGCACAGAGATATGCTAATTCAACATTAACTTGTAAGCTATTCTAGGGCTGTAGGCTACTGTTTAGTGATTATTATTATTCCTATCTTGCAGAGGCCAGAAGTGTGCCAAACATTTTCAGAAATGTGGAAAAACATCATTCTCTGGACAGAATATTGAACAGGATGAAACAAGCGACGGTAACAAATACCAGCAATACCAATAAGCTGGTAAGAGAGAACAAGGGTTGTCACAGGGAGATCAATCATTTCCTCATTTGAGGGCTTTGACGTATAATCTTTTTATTATCAAAGCGTATTTGTTGCGAAGGTTGTTGCGTCAAACAAAGACTGTCCCTCGAGACAGCCGAGCTCCAGTGGGAATGCTTCAACTGCTCTCAGCTATGGCGAGGCTTGCAGAGTGTGGTAGGAAAACCCCAAACCTCATAAATCTGTCAAAGATCGTTGCATGCTGTGTATATACTGCAGTGCTTGTCTCATTATCCTGCTGGCTGGGTACACCGTTACTTGTTCTCAGGCTGTTCCTGTGTGTGATTTCCCCATAACTGCAAGAGCGTGGGGAGAGCAGAGGTTGGGATGGTGAGTTCCCCTCCCAGCAGCCAGGTCACACACAGCCAGAGCTCCCACCCACACCGAAGATGGAGAACTCCCAGGCAGAATGCCCGAAATGGAATTTCTTCTAGAAACTTGGAAACAGCTGATAACTCACATATTGCAACATTCCCCCAAACTCAATAATTTTAAATGAAGGGGAAAATTAAGCACTAGGATGAGAGAATCACACTTTTTATGCATTGAGGGGAAAGACTATCTTGAGGATGTCTTTTGAATGAAAATATTGCTGTGGCTGTATGTAATGGAAAGAGTAGGCATTGCGAGGGCAGGGTGAGATGGTAAAAAGCATGAGGGCGGTTATAGAAAAGGTAAGCAAATATCAGACAGAGATTGACTGTCAGAACTGTCCCAGGAATTACTAAGGGACTATGTGATAGGGCAAAGTCAGCTTAAAAACCGACAATTTTTAATAGGGATTAATATTAATAGGGATCAATATTTAATAGGGATCAATTATCATATATAAAACTAATGTTGATGGAGTTAACTTCGATGAAATAAATGTTCCTAAATGATCAGATGTGTTAACCTGAGTCTGTTACTGTACAACATTGAGGATTTGAAGTTTCAGCATGAAGACTTTGGCCTGGATGAAGACTTATGGCAGACAATTGCTACTAAAAATTGCTTTAACCTTTTAATAAAGATATAGCGAAAGGAGGAAAAATGATTAAAGCATTTGAAATGTAAATGATTAAATGAAATTGTTATATTATATTACAATAAAAAGGTAAAAAAAAAGCCATTCTCATTTCATCAGCTTTCCCTTATAATATATTGAGATTTTGGAAGGAACTCTTCCCTCTCTTTGATTCTAGTACAGCTGCTATTAAAGACCTTTTTGCAAAAGAAAGAAATTATTTGAAATGGATTCAAGCTATTGCTTTTCCTAGGTGCTGTACTCTGATATTTCTTTCTTAGGAACAAAACAAGACAAACAGACACAAAAGGAAAGAGAAAACAAAAACTGACATTGCAGTTTTTGTTGTTGATGCTGATTTTTAACTTGCAACTTTGCTAGCTGCAATAACAGATACACTAGATGATCTTAGAAACTAATTCAAGACCTGGAAAACTTACATTGCTCCACATTCAGGTCATGAGATAACAATGAAATGGAAAGAAGTTCTGTCTTGTTTGGCTGTGTTCAGACTCCTTTAACACCAAAGACAAAGAGAGAAGCAGAAAAGGACAAAAATAAACCAGAGCAAGAAAAATACATGAAAGAGGTGTTACATGTAGACCCCAAGCCTAATATTCTAGATGAAAAAATGTATAACAATGTGGGCTGGACTTCTTAAAAACATTATAATGTAGAATATAGAATTTTACACCATAAAACTCAGTATATAATTTATCTTGTCTGATATTAAACAAAATGAAGTTCCTTGATGTGAAATAAATCCTGTGCTGTAATTTGAATGGTAACAATCTGACTTTTGTGCAAGAGAGATGGTTGAGAGGAAACATAAATAATACTTTACCATTTCTTTCTGCCATGTAGATCATGTTGTGCATTAGATGATGAAGATATTTCTGTCCCTTGACATCTCATATTCTCATGACAAATTATTATACATCAAAGAAATGAGCTCTGAGTCAAAATGATAGTAAAGGTGATGAGCTAGAAAATAATGGAAGAGCTGGTACCTATGAAATTACTGCAAATGTCTGAAGGAATGGGGCAAAGAAAATTGTGCACAAAGTTGTTCAGATGACTTAAACTGCTCTCTGAAAAATAAATAATCTGGGATATGACTTCTAGAAATGAAATGTGGTTAAAAGTTGAAGTTTTGAAACACTATGAGCAATGAGAAGTAAAATTACTGTATCAGGAGACAGCTTTTCTTCCTTAACCTCTTTCACTGATTAAAGTGTTAGGAAGATTGTAGTTGGGGAAAGTAGAAGGTAAAAGAATTTCCAATGTCATGAAGAATCCTTCTTCTGTAAGTCATTAGTCCCTTTCCAGCCATGTCAATAAGTTGTTGAAGTCCTTGCTATCTAAAGACTATTCAGGGGTCTGTGTGAAATGATTTGTTGATTTCATTCTTGTTCCTGTTATATGTGCATATATATATATGTATATGTAAAGGACATCCAATTGATACAAGAGACTAAGCAGTAGCTGAGGATGCATCACACAGATAAGTTTATTGACATGACAGATGATCTGTTTAGGTAAAGGTTAAAGTGATTTACAGAGGTAAGGAAACATCAATTTGTAGACTAGATTCTTGCGTAATCTGCTCTTAGTCTTACTTCAGTGGAGGGTCTTTCAATATTAACTTGGGGACTAGGCTTCTTACAATCAGCCATCTAGATTTATTTTGATCGTTGTTTGCGATCCTGTATACAGTTATATACAGAGATAAAGGTATTTTAAGTGGACGTTTTTAATTTCTCTTTGATAACCATCTTAGAGAGTTTTTTTAAATCAATTCACACATGTTGTCCATCTAGTATCTCTCAGAGATGTTGAACTCTTGGTTGTGCCCTCCTTCGGAAAATGCTGGATCTCAATTCTGTTTGTATGGCCAAAAAGGAAAATTCATGGAGAACTAAGTAAAAACATATGTGTGTTAAACTTTTGCTTATGAGCTCCAAAATTAAGAGGTGAACAGAACATGAATTCTTATGTATGCAGCATGTTGCTAGGTGCTAAGCATTCACATTGAAAATACTAGGAAGTACTAGGAATACTGCTGAGGAAACTTACTTTTATGAAAGGAAGCGGGCAGCGTTCTTTGTTACACAGACTTGATGCAAATTTCTGAAGTATAATTTTGGTTTTGATATCAGTTCCTCCTTGGTCCTCAAATCAACAACTCAAATCAACTGTTTCAGTTGTTCAGTCAGCGTAGTGGGCATAATCATGCTTTTTCTCTCTCTCAAATAACGTTACATAACATTTTGGTGTTGAATTGCAGGTGAATAGTAGTATGTATGCACTGTATATGCTCAAATGACTGAATTAGCACCAGGATCTCCTGCAGTGGTTGTTAACAGACTTTACTCACTTCTATAAGCACACAGTTATGAGCTGGGCACATACTTTTCAGCTTCATCTTTTGAACTCTCCCTTGTCCTCCCTTTTTGGTTGTAGCCTTAAGTAAATTTCTTTTCATGGGAGAAAACACAGAGCAGAAGGGTTACTCTAAACTATGTTCTTGGTGATATATTTTGATGTTACGGAAAATTGGAAAACAAATTGTTGCCATGTCTGATTAAAGTTCCATGTGTCTGGACCAGATGTTTGCTCTATGGCTGGTTCTGCTAATGAGGAAAAGGGTAACTAACCATAACATGATTGATTTCTGGGTAAAGGTCCATCTTTGCCTCAAACCCTAGCAGGTGTGTGTATAAATCTAAGCATTCTTTTTATTGCAGAAAGTATTATGTAGCCCATCCACACGCAGGACTTAGGAAAGAACATATGTTAGCAAAGACCAACAGATCAGCACTTTGTTTTTTTAGTATCCCCACCTCCTCTACATTTTTTTAGAAGTATCTAGACAAGTGAGTTATCTTTAAAAGTACTTTTAAAATGCTCCTTTGCATTGAATTGTGGTTACTTCGATAAATGTGCTGAAAGACTGACTATTCTCGCTTGGGCTTCTGGAAGTACCTCTTTGTATTCTTCAGGGAGGTACTATTTTGTCATTTGCAATATCAGTCTCACTGTGTGAATCTCTGCAGATGCCTCAGCACCATCTTCAGGAGTAATGCACTGGGGGTACCATTTTTCTTGCTTGCCAGCTGTGAGAGACTGATGCTTTCACAAAGCTGTGCTAAACTAGAAGGCCATTCTTTTCTACACTACCTCCCTACTGTTATGGCATGATTTTAGAGAGCGGTTAAAGAGAAGAATGAAGCAGCCCAGTTTACTGGGTCATCTAAAATACCTGTCATCTCCACTCAGTATTTTTTGCAAATGTGCTTTAGCTTTCCTTCCCATGTCATGTATGAATTTGAGAATCCCTGTGCAAGAAAAGAAAGATTCAAGCTGTCTCTGAAAGAAACTTTCTCAAAATTGGAAATAGGACAAAAGAAATCTCAGTGTGAGTCCACTGGAAGGTATTGAATAGAGCACGCTGAGAGCTGTTGATTTACTTAGATGCAGAATCAACTACCCTGAGAGCAGAGCAATAAATCAAGCACTTCTCCTGGGTGACAAAATTGCTGCCTTCCCTAGCTCAGTTAGTGCTGAAAGATGCAACAATCTATAACATATATTATCATTTTTTTAATGTCAATAAATTTAAAACAACCAATTGTTCTATAAAAGGACCATAAAAATGGACATTGTATAAGACATTACTTTCCATTTCTTTTACAAAAGGATTTCTAATGAAAACTGAGTACTGATTGGATTCCTGAAAATGGGGAAAGTCTGGTCATTTTCCAAAGCATTTTTACTCTGTTCTCGGCTATTTTAATATAACATTTTTTTTTTTAAGATTTCTATCTCATTTGCATTATCTCCACTTCAAAATGTTTTTTTTCCTCTACAGACTAATGATTACATCTATCTCCCACTATGAACTATAAGCTTATATGTGCATGCACAATTTGAAGATAACTAGTCCCCATTAAGGAGCTACTTTTAGCAACAAAAGGAATGGTCGTATTAGCTGTTAGAAATGTATATTTGTTTGCTCTCATGGGCATTTTACTTTCCTCCTTTTTTGTACAACCATCTTTTGTTAGCCATTTGAACTGCTGCTAAGCAAGACAAATATTGATTGCTTTTATTTTTATTTTTTTTTACTCCTGATAATATTTGCCCACTTACATCCATTCAGTCACTCATTGTCTATCTTCCCTATGCTGGAACCAGTCTATTGCTCATTCACACTGGGCACATTTCATATCACCTGATCTTTCAAGCTGAGAATCTCTTTCTAGTATGCATAAAGAGAAAGGTGTGTGACATGGGCCAGGTTTTTATGTGTCATTCACATTTACACCCTTTTCCATGCCCTTTCAGGCTCCCAGGGCACTGTAACCAGGCAGTAGTGGAGCATACCTGAGAATTAAGCCCTCTTGAAACAGAAGGGGCTCAGCTGTGAGTCTTGGCTGAGCTTTGTTTCTGTTTCTTAACTGAGTTTCCCATAACACCTTACTGTACAAGTGGTTCAACTAGATTCAGGGCAAGTTTTATGTGGCAAAGTGCTATTTATGTGGAAAAAAGTCAGCAAAATTGGGCTTTTTGCTCTTAAGAGCAAAGAGGAAATAGAATACTAGCTAGCTCTGTTATAGAAGAAGAGCTGTTGTAAAAGAAATACTTGATGTTGAGAAGGAAAGAACAGGTCAGCAGGATAATGCCTTGAAGAACAGAGACAGTGATTATGTGTCATTATTTGTCAGTATTCATCTTCTGTAATATAGAGCTGTGTTGGGAAAGTTAGCTGCAAAGCTCAGGAGTAACTAATGAGATGCTGGCATACCTGAATGGCTTAAATAATATCATCTGAGCATGATATACCTTCTATCAGAGGCAGGCAAACTGAAGGTAAATTGGCAAAATTCCTTCTATTATATTTTCAAGGATGTTCTCTGTGGAAGACAACATTGCTTTGAAACTTATTTATTTGAGGCACTTACAATCACAGAGCTCATATTACCTCCAAGAGCTCAAGTGAAAAGGTTTAAAAGGAACTGAAGAGAAATTTGTGCAAAACAAGCGCTATATTCAGGAACTGCATTTTCCCAGCATGCATAACTCTCAATTTTCAATGATGGCAATTACTCAGGGCATTTTAAGAGGGGTCATTGAGGAGTGCTGTCATATTGTATTAGTTATGGGTAATAGCTGCTGACTTTAGAACAGTGATTTGAAAATCAGACTGCTTCAGAAGATCAGTTTGGAAGCCGGGAGAGCCAAGCAAGGTGACAGATCAATGCCAACGCAGAAAATGTCTTAGAGGCAGATAACTGCTGTTTTATGCATACGTAATCAGAGTCCCATTTTTTTCCTATGCAAATCAATGTCAAAATTCAGGTTAACCTGATTAGCATCATCTCCTTGCAGGGAATTTTCTGTTGCTATATCACAGAGAAGAGTTATAATTACATTTTAGATGGAGAAAAGCTATGAATTCAATCATTTACATAATGTGTTGAATCTAGATGTCCCTAGGAAGGTTCTTAATATCAGTTATTGTCTGAACAAGACAAAATTGTTCACAGAAAGAAACGAGGAAGGTGCTTTTTCATGAATTTAAGAAAGTATATTGAATTGCTATGCATGGTATGCATTTGTGCTGATCCTGCAATGGATGTTTCTCATAAGTAAAATTCCTAACTCACTCTCGCATTTGAAGAAAGTACCTTGATGATTCCATGAGACTGCTTCCTCACCACTGGTTGTTGGCCTAAAGCAGTGTCCTCTGCATAGCTAATGGTACTTCAGGTTTTTTGTTGCATCTCCTCCCTCTGCTCTATGGGGTCACCTTTGCCATTTTGGAAGAAAGACTACCACAAAAGGATCCTGATAAAGGTGTTTGGGAGATACTGTCAGAGACCTGCAATATAACTTGGGAAGGAATGAATATTCCTTCTAATCAGTGCTATAAGTAATAAAATGTGGGTAGGCAAGTCATTCTTCTCTGGAAAAGTTGAAATAAACCAGAAGGGAGATATTATGAACTCATCCAGCATATGAAAAAACTCATATTTTCATTCATTCAGAAGTGACAATGAGGAATTTATTTTGCATCTCGCTTCTTTATCATTTTCAGATGTCAGAATCATTGTTTTTTGTCATCACTTAAAAGGATTTTCTGTTTAGTCCCCTCACTTCCTCTAAAGATGATGTCTATTATACCAGAAAAAGAGTTGCTTTGCTCTCATGATATAAGCCACATTTTAGAATGGAGTTAACTGTATTCCCATAATGGCTGCTTTTAATGTCTGGGTATCTAGATTAGAGGTGTTGCCATTCTAAACAGATTTTCCACATAGGAAAAATTTATAAATGTAGAATTATTTTAGACTACATAGTAGCTTACTGAATGTACATATTTTGTGTCTAGTTAACAGGAAATATCAGTGATAATGAGATTGCTTAAGTAGAATGTTTTAGTGAGATACAGGAAAACTCAATGTTCTTGACATATATATCCATTTCAAAATTGGATCACCAGATTTATCTCTATTGATTAGATCATTCCCTCTCTCCCAGTACTGAGGCCCCTATTTTTAGAAGATTATCTACTATCACTAAGATTAGTCCTAACCTAATTAATCCAAACACTAATGCAAAATCAGGTCATTGAAACAGCACATATCACTAAACACTAGTTTAATTTTAAAAGTAATTTCTTTGCTTCTTTTTCCACAATGATACCTTTTGCTTTTGTACAGCCTGATTTTCATTGGGTGGGTATGAAAAAATATAAATGTGTTATGGTTTGGATTATTGCTTGCACTATTTTAAGATTAAAAGTGGGATTGTTGTGCTGGGGTTTGTTACTGAGTATTTACAGCAGTATGCATCCTTGATTATTGGGTTGAAAAACAAATCTTTTTGTTGCTGTCTTTGCAGGCAGAATATAAACAGAAGGGAAGGAGAAAAGTATACTAAATTTGAACATATGAATTGCTATTATTATATCTTGGATGGATATTCCATTCACTATGCACTAAAGCTTATGCTGATTTTAAGTACATTGTAATTTTTAGTACTTAACATTAGATGTGTTCTTGGATCTCTTGTCAGTTCTGGTCTTAGTTCTCGTGGCATTCTCTTCTTACTGGCATTTTAAATTTCAAGCAAAACTTAATATAAGTATGTCTAAAATTAAGAAATGTTAGGTCACAATATACATCTAATTCACAGAGTTATGGGAAAAACTGCACACTATTTTTAAGAGATTGTTATATTCTGTAATTTTTTTCTGTAAGAAAATTCTTGCATTCTATATGAAGGTGTTTTTGCCTGAATAAATTAAATGAATATATGAACTTCAAGCTTGTATTCTTAGAAAGTCAGTTTGTCTATTTCCTAGTCATAGAATCATTATGGGTGGAAAATACCTTTAAAATCATCAAGTCCAAACCTTAACGCATCACCACCATGCCTGTTAAGCCATGTCCCTAAGCGCCTCATCTACCTGTTTCTTGAACATTGCTAGGGATGGTGACTGCACTACTTCCCTGGGCAGCCTATTCCAGGGCTTCACCCCTCAAAGGAGTGTAGAAGTTTTTCCTGATATCTGACCTGAACCTCCCCTGGTGCAACTTGAGGCCATTTCTTCTTGTCCTATCGATAGTTATTCTGGAGAAGAGATCAACCCCCGCCTCACTACAACCTCTTTTCAGGTAGTTGTAGAGAGAGATAAGGTCTCCCTTGAGCCTACTGGGATTTATTCACATAATGCTATCGAACCTACTGGGATTTATTCACATAATGCT
>NW_010576606.1:10857-36385 GCF_000705375.1 Tinamus guttatus
GCCCCCCCCGGATGTTTTTTTTGGTGGAAAAAAAAAAAAAAAAAAAAAAAAAAAAAAAAACGTTTTCCCTCCTCCTGGGGGTTGAAACGAGGAGCGAAGCTGCTTGTTCGCGGCCTGTGGAAGTCGCCGTGCCCTGGGGTCGCTGCCGGGATCTTCCCTGGCAGCCTCGCCGGGATAAGGCAGCTCTGCGGGGGGATTTGTGCCGGTTTAATACCGGGTTGTTCACGGAGCGGGAACGTTACTGGTTTTGGGGGTCCCTGATGACCGGGTCAATTTGTGAAGAAATTGGTTTAACCTCAAAAACAAAACAAAACAACCCAACCGTGTGCATGCACAAGGGTTCCACAGGCAGGCTTCACACTAAATATCTTAAATCACCCTAAATATCTTAAAATCTCTGCCCCTTTTAGGGATCTTTTGAATTTGCAAATCTCCGTGGAACCTTTTAGGCTGCTGGGTTGCTGTGGGTGCTGGTCACCATCGATGCGTGATCTTATCATTATCTTTCCATGTCGTATTTCATCTTATCTTCAAATATCTGCTCAGTTTTGGCATTAGATTTGCTCCTTTTGGTTAACTCTCCGGAATGGCTGCTGTGGCACTGCATAAAAGCTGGTGCCAGGTCTGGTTTTGGAATGACTTCAGGTTTTGGTTACCAAATGGAGAAGAGAAACTCGACCTTTAGTCAAAACCTCCCGTGCACCTGGGAAGTCTGTGCAGCTTCTGATATCGGCCCTAAAAACCGTTACTGTGGGAGCTGGCTGTGAAGGAGAGGTGTATTGATGGGAGAAATGATTCCGATGACTCAGGGGATGAAATCTGCGCTCTGGGCCGGTTATTTATTGTGTTTTGCCTTGCAGGGAGGCTCTGGCTTTGGGGTAGTGCCAGCCTCGGGCTTTGGGCTGGCTGAGGCCGGCTTTGGGCCCGGTGTCTGTCCTGCGCTCGAGACCCCGAACGGCCGCGGGGCTGCGCCCGGTGCCCCCGGCTCCCCGTGCGGAGGCTCCGTCGCCAGCTCTTCCCAGGGTGGTCCCACCCGGCAGCTCGGAATGCCCCCTGGCCGCAGGGATGTTTTTCTGTGTTGATTTGCACTGAGCAAAATAGGATTCAAGAACCTGCTGCAAATCACCGTCTTCTCCGAGGGGTTTTGGGTGTATTATATAAAATGCCTGGTGTCTGTAGGAGCAAAATGCCTCTTTACCGTTATTTTTAAGCCCTGTTACAGCTTAACTTCACCTGATAGGTGCACACTGAGTGTTCCTGCCTTTTCCTCCGGCTTCCTGACGCTCCCATAGCTGGGATGGATGTTTTGGAGATATGCACTAGAGGGTGCCGTAGTTTAGCTGGAAACAGGCAACCATCTTCTTGAGAGCAGGGGCTGCTGCCTGCAAGAGAAGCTGCTTGTCTTTTCCTGAAACTCATTTATTTTTAAGTAGCCTCGTGAAAATGCCCTTGGGCATTTTGAACCTGGTTAATTATGTTGCTCTGTAAGTAAATTTTAAAATCTGAAGGTTTTATTTGGCAAGGCAGGTGGGGATCTCTGGTGAGAGCTGCGGTGCTGGCCCGTGCTCTCTGCAGCAGTAAAAAGGGTAATGAAAAAGGGTCTGAAGGAGGAAGCTGCTGAGTGACGTTGACCCTGGGGATCAGACTGGGGCTAGCAATGACCCCAAACCTTCGGTGGGGCTTCAGCTCCTGATTATAACGGGTGCAACCCTCATGCTGCAGCTGGACTCCTGTTTGCAGGAGCTGTTGACCACCCTTGTTACCAGGCTGTGGTGGGAGAGGCCGTGGGCAGGTGCCGCGTGGGCTGGATCCTGCCGCTGCTTCGTGGCCCCTCTCCATGTCCTGCTCCTGTTCCCGCTGTGGGCCTGGCGGCAGCGAGGTGTTTGGGTGTCCGTAGTGCAGATGATCCCTGTTCTCCATACGGTGCCCTCCAAGGCCAGGAGGGCCCTGAAACTTTGCAGGATCAGGGAGCTGGAGACTGCGTCGCCATCCTGACTTGGCTAAAAGTGCTTTTCCCCTCTACAGAACAACTGACATCCACCTGCTTCGGAGCAGGATGAAAGGATCATTGAATGTGTGTGAAGAGCTCTTAAAAGCTGCAGCGGGAGCTGGCGAGAAGGGCGGCCCGCGGTCCGGAAAGCGGCTCCTCGAGAGCCTGGAGGAGCCCCATAGGTCTCGGTCTCTCTCTTTTTCCTCCCCGTCTCTGCCCGAAATCCAGGTCCTGAGTGTGCTGAAAGCCATAAAAGCAGCAGGATGCGACTCTTTATGACTATCTTAAGGAATCCCAGCTCCCAGGATTCTTTGTTGTTGTTGTTGGATAGCGGCATCTGGGCCTGCTTGAGAGGCGGCGCAGAGAGCCTGGAGCAGAAAGACGCGGCCGGGTGCGGAGCTGCGAGTCCCTCTCTGCCCCGATCCCGAGATGGGAAAACGGGGCCTTTCCGCCCCCTGCCTTGAAATAACGACCCTAAAACTGCACTTTGAAATGATTACCTTAACACCGTGCGCGCGGGTGGGTACTCAGCAGCTCCCTCGTAGGGTCCGAAGCCTGCGGAGAGGTTTTCCTGCCGCGGGGATGTGAGCGCCAACCTGCCCAGCCCTGCAGGTCTGGACTGCGTGTTCGAAGGGCCCCTTCCAGCTGGGAGCAGTTGATCCTTCCCGCGGATTCCCGTCCCGCAGCCCCGCACGTGCCCCGTTCAGCTCCTGTTGGCCCCGCTCGGGCACAGGGGGGCCCTTGGCCTCGTCCCGCTGCTGGCTCCATCCCTTCCCCGGCAGCGCTCGGCTCCGCGTGCGAGACGTCCGGGAAAGCGCGGGGCGCCGGCGCGTGCTGTGAAGGCTGCTCGTCCCCCCGTCACCACGTGGGACAGCAGGTGCCCGAGCGCTGCCTGGGGGGGACCTGCTCATGCACATTGGGAGAGGGAGCAAATCCGTGTCCGCCTCCGAGAGGAGCGGCAGTCCCCGCGGTGCCACCGCCTGCAAGGCCCCCGCGTCCCCTTCCCCATCGGCGGGGTCTGTGTCACTGCCTCTTTGCTCTGTGCGGTGATCCTGCCTCACGTTTACGCACTTGCTCTGATATTTTTTCCCTCCCCTATGCACTGCGGCAGCGCACAGGGAAATTCCCGAGCCCGGGGTTTCCCAAACGCTTCCCCTCCAGTCAGGCCCGTCCCGCGGGGTGGGCAGGTGGCAGAGGCGCCGGATGAGCCCCGGCCGCGGAGCCGCAGGGCGGGAAGGAGCCACCTGCCCGGAGCCGCCGAGGCCGGACAGTGCGAGCAGGCGCTTCGGGGGCTCACGCGTCCAGCCCTCTTTTAATGGGAGACCCGGGGCAAAACGTGGGGCTGTAGCAAAGCGCAGCTGCCCCCGGAGGGCTGCACTGGGAGGGATTTTGATCGTTCTGAGATCAGGTCTTTTTCTTAGGAGCCGCACTGAAACCCAGGAGCGGGTGCGTTGGGCGGTGGAAGGAGTCCATGAGGCCGCAGGTGTCCGAGTCATAAAGCAGCTGCTCGTTCTGGGGCTCCCAGCCGAGCTGCAGCTCAGCTCAAACCAGGCAGAGTTTTGGTCTGGGTTCTCCACCCGCCACAGCTGAAGGTTTTCAGTGCATTGTAGCTTGAAAGGGACTTTTCTTTATTGTTTGATTTTGGTTTTCAGTGGGTCTGGTTATGACTTCGTTGAAACCTTGTCTGTCTTTTAGTCTTTTTTTTTTTTTCCTGATTTTTAATAGAAACCATTTACAGTAAAGAGCTACAGAAATGAGGCAGGTGCTGAGGAGATAACTTATCTTGAGCGAGCCAGAGAGGGGCTGCAAAGCGGCTGCAGTAAGATGGGGGCTCGGGAGTAGAGTTACGCCCTGCGGCCGCGCTGCTAGAAGCAACATTTCAAGGCAGAGTTAGATGGGGAGAAAAGGCGAGAGCAGAATACTTCTAAGTACTTATTTTTAACTCTGTTGTCTTTGAAAATACTCACTGAGTTTTGAAATAGATCCTTATTTTTACCTAGTGCTTGTACGAGAGACGTGCAAGGGTCTCCTGGTCTTTTTCCTGGAAGTTTCATTATCGTTGTTTTTTCCAAACCTACTTCCAGCTTTCCTTGTTGACTGAGGAACATCTTTAAAGCTAAAATGAGCGAGGGAATGGAGAGAGCTCCAAGGACTGTAAGCGCTGATCATCCACCTCCGTGTGTCCGTAGTGTCCGTGGGGAGCTGGATTCCATCCCGGCTGCCGTGGAGGGCTGTCAGCCTGGACACTCCTGTAGTATTCTGGATACCAACCTTTCCTTCCTCTCCCCTTGCTGAATGTGCCGGTTATTTGGTGTCCACGTTCTTTTCTGGATTAAGGAAGACATCCCGCAGTGGGTGTTTTTTCCTCCTTGGGGAAGCGTTGGGTTTCTCGCCGGTTTTGCCGTTGCTCCGATGCTCCCTGCCTCTCCCTGCTCGCAGCTCCGCAGCGGAACGGAGCGTTTCGGGCAGTGCAGAAGTGTAACCCATCGTTTTGCGGGTGCCTTTAGCTCTGGCATCCTTGGATATTTTGGAGTAGAAGTAGAGGCTGTGCATTGCGCCTCCCGGAAAAGCCGGGTTTTGAGCTGCTTTTGGGGCTGTTCCCTAGCGTGTTTCCACCAAAACGAGCTTCCGACCGCAGTGAGTTGTTCCTGTGCGGAGCTGCAGCGGTGGCCGACAGCACCTGGCGAAACTGGAGCAGGATTTGAGCAGTTTTGTCACAGCAGGTGGGAAAATACAGCGCTGTGACTGCTCAGCCTCACCAATATAAGACTTTCTATTCCCTTACGTGTTTCCTCCTTTCTTTTTCCACTAAAGAAACGGCTGTGCTGGCTCTTGTTGCGCTTTGGCGCATCAGGCACCCCTAAAGGAGTAAAAACTGCAAGGAATAAAGTGCACAGGGGGAGCTCAGCTCCCCTAGAGCCTCTGAGGTATCTCTCCCTACAACCCGGCTGTTCTTTAGCACAAGGTCACCTATATCTTTGTTTTTAATTTTAATAATTAAATGTAGCATTTAGAAAGGAGCACAAAATCATCAGGCTTGTGCCTAAAGTGGAAGAAACATTTCTCTTGGCTCCCCTTGCATGCCCTCCTAACTCATTTACACTGGATAATTAGTTGAAATACCGTATTTGAAATCTCAGTATTATTTTTAAGTGTTTGGATGTTACAGAAATTTGCCTTGGGTACTCGCAAGCGAGATCTGAGCCCAGAGCTGCCATTTCCTTTGAGCTGTTGAATAATGACAAATAGCAGCATTCATCTTGCTGCTGTTTTTTTTTCTTTTTGAACCATTTTGTCCTTGAGAAACCACAATCTCTTCTGTGAAATATTAAATGAAAAGCTTAAAATAAATTTCCAGTGGTGATATTTTTTCCGTAATCGCTGAGCCTGTCCGTTTGCTGAGTACTGACACTGTAAACACAGGGAAGCTGTTAAGCTAACAGAGCCGTTCTGACTGTGCTGAAAAAAATGGCTTTTTTTAATTTATTTTTTTCCAAAGAGGTCTCCTGACAGCTTCTGCCTTCCCCCTATTCCTTTCCTGGTGAATGCACCTTTTGTTGCCAGCTCCAGTGACTCAGGAAAACGGGTGAATTCAGAGAACCCTGGACATTTTTGCCATCTTTTAGCATTTTTTCTGCTGTCTTTTCTGCAGTTTGCCTGGCAAACCTTTGCTTTTTCAGACTTGAGTTGTCACCCGTTTGCCTGCTTCTAATTTTTGTCTCCATTTTCCTTAGCAGCAGCTGCTGGGGCTCAGCAACTCTCACAATATCTGCGAGCAAGACAGTTACCACCCTTGTCCTACTTGCATGCAAAAACTTGACGACTTCCAAAATCCGCAGGTTTGGAGAGGCCGGTGTTTATAAAGCTTCTCAACTATGTGCTCTGTTAGGCTGCTTGGAAATATATATATATATTTTTAATAGAATGATTCACTGTAAAATAAGTTTTAATACCCAACAGGTGACCTTGCACCAAAGGCCTCTCCGTTTTCGTTTAAGGTCAGCCTGTGTTTACTGCCTTCTGCTGCAAAAACTAGAAGGACCAGTGTGCAGCGAGGAGAGCCCTTTATTAAAGCAGCTCCACCTTAGAGCTGAGGCCTCATTTTCCAAAACCCACATAACTATAACCAGGAGAAAAAAAAAAAAAAAAAGCAACCTGGGTTTTCTGGAGAAGCTTGTTTTTCACTTCCTGAAGCAGCTCTAAGTGGGGTTCATTTTGGACAATGCTGGTGTCTTCTAAAGTACTTGTAGCTTAATATTGTTCCTGTGGCCCCATATGAATTCTTAGTTATTTTTTGTGGTGTTCATGTTTAATTTGAGCTTTTTGTGTCTTGGGAGGACTATTTTACATTTCTAACATGCGATTTCTAATGCGCACAATTTAAATTTATGAAAATTGCAGTGGAGACGCTCTTTAAAATGCAAACAGTCCTGTTAACAGTCCTATAAGGAGTTGTCCTCTCAAATCTCATTATCTTGTGATACTCAAAGGAGAGGGTGGAATCTCAATTTTACATCAATTGAAAAGAATTATTTCCCTCATTTTGCTTCTGCAGAAATACTGTAGTCATTTCCTATAGCAGAAGCAACATAATTCATCTTGTAGTAATCTTTACAGTGCAGGTTTTTGTGTGAATGCTTAAAAAGGAGGGTAATAAACGCAGCAAGCTGCTGCAGGCTCCTTGGAATGTTGCATCCCAGTGTTTCAGGCCGTGCTCGCGTGCGTGGCGCTTACCCGGGCACCCAGAGCCCCTTCCCTTCCCCGGCTTCCTCAGAGTTTAATCAGGCATCTGAATAGGTGGCCTCGTTTCAGGCAGCATATTTAATGCCTCTGACTTGGGCCATCTGCGGGTCGATATAAAATATACACACACACACATATATATGGATTTCTCTATTTAAAATCTCCAGCTTGTATTTGCACTGTTATCTGCAAACACGTCGTGGCCAAAGGGAACAGGCCTAATGAGGAGAGTGGAGCCCATTTACACGAGTCTTTTGTGGAAAAAATCTGCAGGTTCTTGTGTTTTATTTTCGTTAAATTTCATTAACTGATCGCAAGAGTCTCACCCGACTTGCCTGCAAACCTTGCTCTAGGCAGAGTATTCTTTTTGCATCACAACAGTAGTTGCTACAAACTTTTTTAAGCTGGTAGTTTTATTGGTACAGTATAAATGCAATTCTATTGAAATTGTTTATTCTCGTTTGCAAATACAGAGCAATTGCGCTGTGCCCGTTTTCTTGTTAGGTCCCTGGAGCCAATGCTCAGCTTGTGTTTTACTTTTCCTGTATCTTGAAGCATTTAAAATAGTTTTGCTTTTGTCTTCGGAGGTGCCACCGTTTGTTTCACTGATCTCTTTGAGTTGGGTTTCACTCCATACTGGGCATTCTCAGAGCTTTTTGTTAACCACCTCCTCTTTATCCCTGAGCAAATTGCCAGATTTCCACCCTCTGGCTAGACTCATGCCAAATTTTAGATCCCCATCCTGTGTTTGAAGGTAACAGCTGCCTCCTCCAGCCCATCACTTTGCTGGTGTTTTCCACAGTTGATGGTTTCACAAGACGGGGAGAATTGAGGTGGAGATCCAGGAGAAGGGGCATGTGGAGACCTCGCAGTTTGTTTTCAGCTATGAGGTTAACAGTTATTATTTTCAGAAATTCATATATACCTCCTTGATGATGAAGCTGTTTGTATCTGCTTTAATCTTCACTTTTCCACTTCTATCTGTTTCTTCATGACTTCTTTTTCTCAGTCGTCTCTGGGGGGTCTGTCTGTCCAGTGCACATCACCCTCTGCAACGTTCCGCTTTGCATTTTGGAAATGCTCTAAGTTTGGGCCCTTGGGAATAGCAGAAAAAGAGGGAGCTTGGGAAATAGTCCCGCGGGTTCCTCTCTGCCCTGGTTCTGGTCCCGAACCCGGCGAAGGTCGTTGTTTGCAACGTGGTGACGTCGGCTGCCTCTGCCCAGGCTGCCTGCTCAACCAGTGTCTAAGTGGTTTGGGAAAAATAATAATAATAAAGAAAACCCTTTGCCATCCCAAGAGGTAAAGCAATTTATGAAGCTGGGGCCTTTATTTTCACTTGGTCTCTATTATTAGGCCTGCTTGGAGGTTAATTCTGCCAAAAGGGGGGCAGCATCGTTCCTCATGACCAAAAGGATTTGAGCATCCATGGATGCTCAAAAAACAAAACACCCCCAAATCTGCACAAGCTAATGCTGATGTGAGGGTGGCAGAAGGGACTATCCTGTCACTGCTGTCTCTGGTATAAGAAATTCTCTCATCCTTACTAGCCTGAAGGGGCTGCTTTTTTTTTTTTTTTTTTTTGGTCTTTCTCCATTTACTGTTTTATTCTTTTACATCTTCCCATTAGAAAGGTAGTTCTACTGCTCTCATTCTAGCAAAGAGGAAGAAGCTCCTCTGGAATAGTCAGCATCCAGGCCCTGTGATCAAGCGGGTATTGAAAGTGATTTGCAAGTCAAAAGGCAGCGTTTAACTTATGTGGGGAGACTTTGTTAAATGGAGTCAATTAATTGCCTCAACTAATTCCAAAATGAGGAGGATTCCACCTTTTCTTCCTTGCGTTTTCATATCCGTTGGTCAGCCGGCTCCAAGCCAGAGCAGAAGCACTTGGAAAGCCCCAGCCCAGGATGGCAAATTTTGCCTTTTCAGAGGTTATTGCCATGGGGGTTGTCGCTATTTCACGTCTGTGACGGATCGCGGGCAATAAACCCATGCTTGGAAAACAGAACGTGCTGCTGGTTAGTGCTGAGCCCGTGGCGCAGGAAACCGCCGGTCGCACGCCGCAGCCCTCGTTCTGCTGCCGTGTTTTGCATCCTTGCTGAGCCAGCAGCAGGAAAACGACAGGTTCCATCCTGTAGAGCTCTAGGCTGTACATGGGAGGTTTCTGAATATGTGACCAAACCTTTCTTCTTTTTTTAAATTCTAAAATACACCTTTGAGTATGAAATTGCAAGCTTTTCCTGGACCATTGCTGTCATTGTTTTAGGAGACCTGTTGCAATGTAGAGCTCTTCTTCATTTCTTAGAAGCCTATGTGGATAAACGACACATAGTTTATTCCTGAGTCAGGTGGTAAGTGGGAATTCCTGCGAGGGCTTCCATTAATATCCCACTAATGCCCCTCATTAGTGCCCTGGTGATCACCTAATTGCTATAGAAGTGCAGGGCCAGGGTGTCGGGGTGCTGCTGAGCTCACCTCCCTGCGAGGGGCTGCAACATCAGCCGTGGAGCACGCGGGAAATAGGGTTAGTCAGGCTTAATAACCCCGTGCTCTGGCGGAAAAGGCTGGAGGCCAAAAACGAGATGGGAGGTGCGGGGAGAGAAGGGTGGGATGCGGGGGAGGACGGCGAGAGCCGCCCCGGGGCTGCTGGGGACGAGCGAAGCTCTGCTTGGGGCTTCCCGGCCGGAGCTTTCGCGAGCCCCCTGCTCTGCTGCTCGCGGGCTCCTCTCTCAAAGCACAGGCACGTGCTCCGCTCCAATAAAATTAGAAAAGCAAACGTGCAAGAGGCATCCAAACACTCGGGGTAAATTCCTTCTCCACACTTCTCTACTCATCTGTAAACGAGAAAATGAAGTGGAGCTGCTCCTCGGTCACAGTCCTGTAAATATCTGCGTGCCATAGGCCACCTAAAGGGGTTGTGTGAAAAGAGAAAGGTCGGGTTGCAGTTGTGGGTGTCTCCTGCTCCTGGGCCGAGTGTTTTGTTCCGTGCAGCTGAGTTGGGTTGCTTTGGTAGTGCACTCTGTAGCTTTTTTTTATTAGCAAGCGGTCTGTCGTCCGAGGAAGTCTTGGTTCTTTTGCTGCTGCCGCAAGAAGTGCTGAGCTTCATGTAATGTTGGAGTCTGTGACTGGACTTTGGGCATTGGCATCAAACTGGAACATAATCCACAGATTTTATGCTAGAATCCTCTGTATTTTGCTCACTCTGTTAAATTAGGCAGGTAATACTGCATGGACGTGGTTCCTCTTAGTCCTCGTGTGGTGATTATCCTTTGATGCCACAAAGAATATTTCATTTATAGAGTTTTTCCGTGAGTAATCTAAGGACTTTGTCAATAGGCCTTTAGTCTTTCAGATCTGAGAATAGTTTGTAAAATTCAGTCTAGTTATGTACCTGCCACCGGCCAGAGAATACCACCAGTGACTTCCTACATCAAACACATACTCCATAGGGGTACAGTATGGTTTTCTGTGGTACGTTTCAGTATAGAATTTTGATGAGAGTAGAGCTTAAAAAAACGCAAAAAATACTCCAAAGAAAATCTCACCTGAGTTACTGGTTGTGAATTTCTTTTCCTTCTCCTTTACAGAGCGTGGCTATGATCCCTATAATCCCGATCTTCCGAGGCCGTCGCTGCAAGTGGAGAATGGTGCTCTGGACGACATTACGGACATGACGCCCGGCATTCTGGAGCTGGAATTGGTCAACAAGGCCATCGAGGCCGTCAAAAACGAAGTTGAGAGAGAGCAGAAGAAGTATGAGGAGCTGTTAGAAACGACAAAGGAATTTGGCGCTTCAGAGGCCTCTTCCTTTATTTCCCAAACGTCCATATCAGCTGCTGTGACAGAAACTGATTCTTTTATCTCCTTAGAGTATAATCCAGGTAGCTACAACTTAAATAACACAGACTACAACCCTACTCCTCTAGCTGCTGCTAGCCAGTCCAGTAAATACACTTTGGACACTTCCCGATCCAAGGGGAGCTCATTGGAATACGTCCCGAAGGCCGTAGCACAGACTAAAAAATACAGTTGCTCAGTCACTAACAATAAATATGTGATCGACGACTCCAAACCTTCCACAGACTTGGAATATGACCCGCTTTCGAATTACTCGGCCAGGCTCTTGAGCAAAGGCACAACGAAGGAGCCCAAGGGGTCTAAAAGGAGTAGGGTGCCTAGTTATGAGGAGTGTTACTGTCCTTCGCCAAAGAGGCTCTGTGAAGATCCCGATGACTACGGGGTGTGCGCCAGGTTCTCCTCCTCTGAAGATGAGGCCGATGCGGAATATAAGCCGACTTCTGTTAGTTCACAATCAAAAGCTGGTTCTGAAAGTGAATCAAACGACGGGTTATCCAACAAAGAGCAGAGCACCAGAGCGGACGACTCGGCTTCCCAAGAAATGGCAGTGCAATTTGACTTGGAAGGCCTTCCAAGCTCGCAGAAAAACGTGGCCAAAAACGTGTCAGAAAAGAATGCAAAAGCAGCAAAATTGGGTTCTGGCAAGAATGAGCAGGACATTGAAAATAAAAACAAAGACTCGAAAGACAAAGCAAAAAAGAAGAAACCGGATCTTAGTAAAACACCTAGCCTCAACGAGGCTGGTAAGAAAGAGAAAAGTAAAAATACAGAAAAAGACAAAATGGGCAAGAAAGAAGAAAAGGTAAAAATAAAAAACGAGGAGAAAAACTGTAAAGAGAAAAGCAGCAAAGTCAAAACTGATGGGAATTTAAAAAAAAATGAAAAGCAAAAATCAGAAAAAGTGGATGGGCTTAAGAAAGAAAAATCCAAGTCCCCTAGCAGCAGTTCAGGGAAAAGCAAGAATGAGGGTGTCATCAAAGGCTCTAGCACAGAGAAGCTGGGGAGCAGCAAGAAAGACTCCAAAGTGAAAACAGCTGACTTGAAAAATGGTAAAGAAACCTCTGGTCGTAAAAACAAAGACAAAGGGACCAAAGCTCCAGCACTGGAACGAAAGAAAGACAAGGACAATTCTAAAGAAAAAGGGGATCCAAAGAAGGGTCGGAAGCAACGGAGTTTGAGTCACGTTGATCTCTTTGGGGACGAGAGTGGGGATGACGATGACAAAGGGCGACCTTTGCCGTCCACACTCCTTGATGTGAGCTCGGACTCGGACGGCGACGACTGTCGTTCGGACTCTCAGAGTGAAAATGAAGAGATGAAGAGTGTGAAGCGCTCCAAATTGTCAAAGTCATCCTCTTCTTCCTCAACGTCTGATGACATTGACTATTCCATTCTAGAGAAGGACTTGGACTTTGAGTCGGATCCAATGGAAGAGTGCCTCAGGATTTTTAATGAGTCTACAGACGTGAAAACTGAAGACAAGGGAAGGCTGAAGAAGCAGGTAACATTTGCTCTGCTTGTTTCTCTCAGAGCTAAATTCTGAAAGGATCCTGGTCTAGTTTAGTGGTGCTACTTGTTTCAACTAGCTGAGAGAAGTCTTCCTCTGTAGTCCTTCACACAGGACTAAAATCCCTCGGGGATTATTACTCCAGAGAGGTGGGATGAGGGCAGCGTGAACCATGAATGGGTGAGGACCAATTTCCTCTGGTGGGATTACTCATGGACGTTTATTTTCTCCTAAAGCTACCTCAGAAATGTTGAGGGGTTTTTTAGGTTTGTAGTGGCCATGGACAAAGCCCTTCTGGTCGCAGCAGTCTGTATGTGGAGGCCGAAGTAAACGGGATCTGCAGCCTGGGGAGCAGAGCTCATCTTGCAAAAGAGGAGCTGGATTTGTAAGTGTGAATGGTCGGGCTGTTAAAGCTGCTGTAACGACACAGGTCTGTTCTGAGAGGGGTCTGTTTTGCCGACAAGTTGAGATGTTTCTTAGAGTGATCTGGAACTCCTTGGCAAGAGAAGCTCTAGAAGGCAGTTACTAGTGCAGTGGTTTTCTTCTGAACTTCTAAGCACTGCTGGATTTTTGCTTGCACGTGGAGGGCTGCCCAGCTGTATGTGTTTCCCACAGCCTTTGCTTGTGCGTTACCTGACCTTCCTGCTCGAAAATGTAATTTTGGAAAAGGGCAGAAAAAGCATTGCAGTGCAGAGGTCATTTGAGAGATGTGTACCTGTAAGTAGTTACCTGCCTGCCCTCTGTTTTTCTGGAGGGTGGAATCTGTCCCTCCATTTGTTTTTCTTTATGGAATAACTTTATAGCTGCAGTTCGTGTGGTTTGATCCTCGCAATGTGCTAGTCTGGAGGAAAGGTGGATAGGGGCAGTGTGGAGCTGCCCCCCTGGAAGGCTGGTTTGGAGAGTACATGAGGAATGTGATTGAATCAACAGACTCATGGGGTTCCTAGAGAGCCGAGTGATTCACAGGGCGAGGTGCTCCTCCAAAACGTGCTCGTGGTGGTGACGTGTTTGTAAACAAGCTCTTGGAGCCGAGCCTCGGCTCATCCCGAAGTCCGGCTCTAGCTCCGAGCTTCGTCAGGATGGTCAGTCTTGTCCCCGTTCACAGCTTTGCCGGTGGCTGTGTTGGAAAACTGAAAGCCAGCATGCCAGGAGAGCAGGTAAAGTTTTGAAGATTGAACGTCTAAAGTGTGTTTTGTATGACTGAAGAGCCAAGTAAAACTCGAGGAATATTTCAAAGTTTTTTTTTCATCCCTCTGACAACAAGTCTGTGAGGATAGCTTGGAAGCAGCTGGAGTTAGAGACGTGCTGTCACCTTCTCCTGGCTTCCTGGCCTTTGTCACTGCAGCCTTCCTGCAGATTTGGTTGTGGCTAAAACGCCAGGGAAATGTTATCCTAAGCGTGGAGTGGGGCCGTGGTGCCCGGCGTGGTTTCAGGGTCTGCTCCGAAATCACGCAGGGGACAGGAATGAGCCACCACCCAAGTTCCTACCAGGAGAAGAAGGGGAAGAAGGAGGACTGTTAAGAGTGGCACAAAGGTGAGGGGTGTGTGTGTGTGTAGGTGGTTGGCAGGGGAAGGGCATTCGAGTTTTTCATGGTAGTTAGGGGAATAGCCCATAATGAATCATGCCAAAACTGCTTGGTGTATAGCTCATGGAAAGGCTGCTTGGGTGGGAACAATATTGCTGCTATTCAGTGGCTGCAGTGGTGGTTTGGGGGTTCAAAACGAGTTTTGTTTCAGTCGTTTAGCAGCTGATCAAGGTTTGTCCTCACCTGCAAGGACTTGTTATCCCGAAGGGAGACTCTTCAGATCTCCTGCTGGAAAAGGGATCCTCAAGGCTATTCAGTTTTGGAAGTTTGCTTGTTTGTTTTCCAGCTATCCAGAGAGGAAGGAAGTGAAGAAAAGACAGAAGATACTTTGACTACTCTATTTCCCGGCCAAAAAAGAAGGATTTCTCATCTTGTCAAACAAGGAAATGTAAGTGCAACTCTCAGGAGCAAAAATATGGTTTGTCTAAAGTTAATATTTTCTGTCCTTTTACAGCACTGGGCAGGGGTGCTGTGTTTATGCCACATTTCTTTCCTCTTTCTGGTTTCTTAAAAGGCCTCCATTACAATTGGCAACAAAACTGTAATAAACAGGGAGAAATTGTGGAAGAGTAAATGGATTCAGTACCTTGTAACTCACTAGAACAGCTTGGGGTGCTCCTTTTTCTGCAGTCCAACTTCATTATATCAGTTAGATAACTTTTATCTGTATACAAGGTAAGCGTGTGTCTGATGGTATTTTTTGTTGTGAAACTACAAGATTGATGTAATAGTGCAGGGGGGTTGGACTAGATGACCTCTAGAGGTCCCTTCCAACCTTAAGCATTCTATGATTCTATGATTCTGTCGGAATTTTACATCCTCTATCATGTTTACATCTGCTCTGATTCAGTCAGTAGTCTCCTGTTTGATACTTTTCTTTCCATGCTTATGAAACTACTTTTTACAAAGAGAATAATAAAAAAGGCCTTGAAGACATTCTGTTTTTTTTTTTTTTTTTTTTTAAGTTTTTCCTCCCGTTTCTCACTGAGATTTTAATTCAGGTTTTCACCAATGTATTTCCTACTAGGTGCTGAGCACAGATTTGTTGGTTTTATGTTCCAGCACGGTAACTGTGGAGCCTTAAATACTGATTTGAGCTGGGTAGCCCAAACTGTTCTTCTTTCCCCCTCTCGCTAGGAAGGGTTTCTTTCCTTTTAATAGTTTGAAGCATTGAGGTCAATACTTGCGTTTTATTTAACTGCATTTCTTCAGCCAGTTCGTGTGTTTTGATAAGGACCCTTTCTTGCAAGGCGAGGAGATAAGAGACTGAAGCAAATGGGCTGGAAATTCAGTAACTCAAATATTTATTGTAAATAGGTGCCTTTTAGACATGTGCAGATCTTTCCATGCGTTTTCTTAGTGTGACAGCTGATGGCCGACTGCTTTCTAAAGACGCGAGCCGCAGTGCGGTCGCTGCACGGCGAGCAGCAGCGCTCCGGTGCGCTCCGCATCCTGCCTGGGCCCTGCTGCCCTGGGGGTTTGCCACGTACCTCTGTCTTCCTTGTGACTTATAACTCAGGACCTGAGCCCCTAGAAGGGAAGGAAGCTGCGTTTTGGCTCGGTTTTCAGAGGAATAAGGGGCTGGGGTGAAGGTGAGGCACTGAACGAATGTCCCGTCCCACTTGGCTGCCTGTAATTAGTGTGTAAGGGGTGACAGCGCTCGGTCGGGCTTCCAGGAGGTGTCGGCATCAGAGAGAAGGAAAGAGGGAGGCGGCAGCTCAGACCATTTGCAGGCTCAGAAACACCATGTTGCAAACGGGCCCTGCGGGTTGTGCAAGGAAGGCGTTTCGGGAGGAAAGGCCCCTTTCTGCAATTTCAAAGGGCGTTAAGTGGTGTGTGGTGGGAGCCTGTGCTGCTGCTGCAGCCTCTGTTATACTTGTGCTATTAGAAAACGTCTCTGTTTGCTGACATCGTTTCTGGCACCTTTCCTGTAACCTAAATGTGGCCATCAAAGAAACTGCGTGTGTAACTTGTTGTGCCAGTTATGACTGGAGCAATGCAAAGCTCCCAGGAGGAGGCAGGGGCAGAGCCTGCTTAAAATTCAACTCAGTTTATATCCTGGCTGGTGCTCTAATCCCATAAATACATGTATTGGAGGCCTTTAAATAGATATAAAAGCTAGAGAGCAGGGAAACGAGGCTGCTGGGAGGTGGGGAGCTGCTTTGATACGAGGATAGATTACCCAGGGTCTTAAGCATGAGAAAGACATTGGTGGACAGAGAGCAGATGCCATCTGCTAAACTCGGCATCATGTAGCGCAGGTGAACGGGGAACAGTTCCTTATTTTCGTTGCCCTGTAGCGTGGAGATGCATGCAGTGAGGCCAGGGAGTGCTGGTAGTTTAGGAAGCTGGAGGAGCCGACAGCTTGGGCAGAGCCCAGCGCTGGTTGGACACATCAAGGTGACCCTGCGCCGTTGACCATGGCAGCTCAACACAGCTTCGTTTTAGGAAGATCCCAGTGGGCCGGCGATCGGGCCTTTAACATCGCTGCTGCTGGGGCAGCATCTCCGCTCCGAGCGTTTTCCTCCTCAACGCCGTCGGGATCGGCTGCCTCTACGGAGCGCCCCCAGGGAAGGGGACGTTTCCCGGGGTGGGGGAGCCGAGCGGCGGTGGCGGCAGCGGCTCCAGAACCGTTTTTGTGTCTGTGCAGGCGGAGGTCCCCGGCAAGCCCGTAGCCCGGCCGCCCCGGCCGCCCACGGCGCAGGAGGTCTGTTACCAGAGGATCCGGCTGGCTCAGCAGCAGGCGGCACAGCTGGCTGTGGCCGTTCAAAAGGCCTCTCTTTCTTTGCCAGGAGAGAAGAAGAGGATTGCCCACGTGCCCAACGCAGCCCTCGCCGCCGCAGCCAGGCAGAGTGAGCCGACCCGCGGCCCTGGCCCCAGCCCCGTCGCAAAGGCGCTGCCTTCTGCTTGCCTTTCCCGATGTCAAACTATCTGGAGCTGTTGTAGCCAGGAATTTGAATCCCAGATCCTTCCCCCCGGGCCTGAGAAATCCCATCACTTTCTGAAAAGGAACAGACTAGCAGTGCAACCCTCAGCCACCTCCCTTGGCTCGCTCCCTTCTTTGCCTGTTTCTTCCTTCTGGGGAGCGTTGGCTCCTCGTTTGCTCTTCCATTCATGCCTTTGAGGAGGTGTCATGGGCAGGCAGGGAGATGCCAATTTATCCTCCTCAGGGACCCTGCGTAGGGAAGGGCTCAGAGCTGGCGGGATGGGCAGCTAATGCCTCCTAGCAAGAGTTATCACTCAGTTATCTCAAATCCAAAAGAGCAGCAACAAAGAAAAACAGCCTCAGTCCCTAGCAGGGGAGTCCTTCGTCCTATCGTGCAAGAGAATAAAATCACCCATCCTGTCCCCTGGGGGAGTGGGCAGCTCCCGTTCCCAAAGCACAGCCTGCAGCACGCGGCTTTGGTGTTCAGATCAGCCTGGCAATCTGGTGGGAGCCCTGTGATGGGATTTCTACCTAAATACATTTCTGTTCCTTGCAGGCCCTGCGGGTGGTAAGAAGACTGTTCCTGCCAAGAATGTCACAGTGCCCAGTGACTCTGAAGCAGCCACCCTTTCTCTGAAGGCCTGCACCTTGGCTGGGATGGCCTCCAAGACCACCAGCACCACGGTGCCGAAAAGGATAGCGCACGTGCCCTCCCTGCAGGTAAAGAACCCCCCTCTCTGCAGCCTCCTTTCTGGTCGTTCCCCATTGAGGACGGTGTGTTTAACCATGGTGCTGCAAACGGAGCACGCTCTGAAGAGTGAGGTTTGATTAGATTGATTGAGTGGGTTTCTCTCTTCCTGTGGTTTTCCTAGATAGCACTGTATTAAAAAAAAGAAAAAGAAAAAGAAAAAAGGGGGGCAGGAACTTAAAAAGATAGAAATATTTAAATGCAGCTCTTATCTGCCTGAATATCGATCTCCCATTTTTATTTTGAGTGTTTGTCTGTGCTGTCTGGCCCAGTTTGTAGGTGTTTCTCTCACCCGCTTGAACGGAATGGCAGGATTAATGTCCTGCCTATTAAATCCACAGTTAAAATATGTTCACGTTAACTTCATGCTGCAGTTGATACTTGTGGGGAGAAAGCCCTTTTCTTTGGAATACCTGCCCTCACCTTGGGGTCTTCTACTGCTAGTTCCTCAGCAAAGAAATCTCCTTTCCCTTTGAGCCATGGGGCAAATTGTGGGAGATAAATTGGTGCTAAATGGAGGACTGCAACAGTAGATCGTAACTCAGCCCAACATGCAGTTCCTCCACATCAATAATTGCTCAGAAGAATGTGTCTATCAATTTAAGGGTAAAAATCCTTTCAGGAGCATCATGACTGGCATGAAAAAGAAAGGGAAGGCAGTGAAGTTACAGGAATCCCACTGAAAGTGTCCTGATTTATCATGTGTCCATGTCTCCGATTAACTGTGTGATGTTTGGCACCTTGCTAATCTCCCCTCTTTCTTTATCATGGTCTGGGCTGTTTGCATACGTAAATGTGGTGTCGTGACTAATGCTGCTGGTGCTAATTAACTGTGAGTCGTATAATGAAACTTGGATGTTTTTGGAAGTAATTAAAATACTGAAGGCAGCACAAAAGTTTGAGGTGGTGTTTTTGAGGCTGAAGATGATGCACTTTGTTTAGCTTTGAAAAGATTTTTCAGCGAGGAAGTCATGCCACTATTAATAACATACCAGGACGTGTGACAGTCTCGAAGCAACATTCTTCTCCAAGTAATAATCCCAAATAATCTCTTTCTGTCTTCCCTAGAGCACCACTTTACAGAGGCCGGTTATTCCCACAGAATTTGGGGCTAAAGTCCCAACAAACATCCGCCAAAGATATCTCAATCTGTTCATTGATGAGTGCCTGAAGTTCTGCTCCTCCTCCCAGGAAGCGTTTGACAAGGTTGGTGCATCCATGCTTGCTTGTGAATAAAATGTGGAGTAAAGAATGATGTCCTCTGTGTTGGCTGAAACATTTTAAATGTGTGGTGCAAGCAGAAAACTCAGCTGTTTGCATGTAATTCCATAGAGGAGCCAGGCATTAAAAAATTCTGATTGGGATATTTACTATAAAATAAATATAAATATGTGAGTTGGATGTAATCAGTAAAACTTGTTTCTGGGCTTTTAAGGAACCTTCTAGCAGTAAGGGATAGTATAGCAGGATTTCCAAAAGCAAAGTTGGCCATTTTTGCCATGGCAGGTTTTATGTGCAAACCAGATTCTGTGGGGATTTCTTTTGTGGGATTTCCCCTTTGTCAGTCCTTGGGGGATGTTCCTGTTTTACCCAAGGAGTGGCTGTTTGCCCTCATTTCTGTCAGGAAAACTTCCTTTTCTTGTCCAGCTCAGACTTTTGCCTCGTGCTGCCAATGAAGTGGGGAGAACAGCCTTTTGCAGGAGGCTCCAGAGCTCCTTTTTTAATCTGTTAGGGAAAAGTTTCATATGAAAATACTTCTATATGCCCTTAGTTTAATATATTCTTTTTTCCTCTCTCTGGCTTGCCTAAACAGGCCCCAAACCCAGTATATCTTTGTGCCATATTCCTGCTTATTTCCAAAAGCAATAGTGCAAGGAGAGTGTGCAGTAATGAACTGTGTTTTTTGCAGGCTCTGTCCGAAGAGAAGGTGGCCTACGAACGCAGCACGAGTCGGAACATCTACCTGAACGTGGCGGTGAACACCTTGAAGAAGCTCAGGAGCCTCGTGCCCAACTCCCCGTCCAGCACGAACAGTACGTACCACATTTGTGGTTTAATAATTGGAGCCCTGCTTGGATTAGAAGCCACGGAGAGAAACTTGTTGAAAAGACAGAGCCATTTCTCAGAAGCATTATGCTGAAAGCTAAACAACTCCAGTTAGCTTTTTATAGTCTGGCAAGCTTTAATGGGCCTTCAAGAGGCAAGTCCTGCAATGCTTTGTTGGCTGTCTGAACCTAAATGGAGATAATGCCACATGGATTTTTTTTTTAGCACAAGTTCTTTAAAATGAAAAGCCCCGCTAATGGAGTAACTTTCACATGATGCCTTCAAAGTGATAGACTCGTCCATCACCGCAGAAATCTGTTACACACATTAAGCTTCAAGAAAGAAACGAAGAGGGTTAAGACATTTCATTATTGGCTCTCGAGAGGGTACATTAAACAATCAATTTGTGCTGTTCTTGTGATTTTTTTTTTTCCCCTCTTCTGGTCTCTTCCCTTTTCTCCCCTCTGTCTTCATTACCTTCATGGCCATTAGTCAGAGCAGCTGAACTCGGGAGGCTGGCCTTTAGGAGAGGGCTGCCAGTTAATGATTAGTAAAAAGCACCTGCCTGCCATTATCTGATGTGTTGAGCATATTCCGGAGCGCTGAAGCCTTTCGAAGGGAAGTTGAAAGATCCAGGTGGGAGTCCAGTGTGCAGGGATGCAGTGGCACGGCTGCCCCGTCGTCACTTACTTCATTTTGCTCGTGACTGAGCTGAGCTGCTCTGTGCTCAGCCCTCCCTTGCTTTTTCAGGAGGGCTACTTGGTATGTGGAGCAGGTGGGCAGAACTGCAGGAGCACAGGGACCTGTGCAAATGTCCCTACCTGCCCTTAGAAAGCTTGGTGTAGGCTGACAGTGCAAAGAGCAACCCCCCCATAGTGCTGGAATAAATACACTAGGAAGTCCCCATAATGCTGGAATAAATACACTAGGAACAGGCCACCACTGCTTAACAGGTAGCAGTTGCTGGGGCAGACCAAGAGTTCAGGAGGATAAATGTAACCCTCCTTTTGTCCCTGCTTGGTGCCCCAAGCTTCAGGATGGATGTCTCCTGCTTTTCCAAGATTGCAGCTGATCCCTGTCCCGTTTTGCACCTCCTTTCTTCCCATTGCAGAGGCGAGTAACAAGAAGGTGGTGTCCCATGAAGCTGTGCTGGGAGGGAAGCTTGCGGCCAAGACGAGCTTTACTCTGAACCGATCGGGAAGCTTGAGAGCAGAGGATTTGACAGGTAAGACCCTGCTCCCGTAATGCTACAACATGCAGGTGCAGCTGTAGGTATAACCCCGTGGCTAGGGAGAGCTGGATCTCACTGATACACGAAGTGATACGATTTATCTTGGGGCCAGTGTTATGAGTTCTCATTTAACTGCAGCGTAGTGTTGCAAACTTGCTCTGTAGGATGCTATACTGCCCTGGTTAGTGCCTTTTCCTCCCTCATTTGGGCTGAGAATTCCTTGGAGTAGTCTGTGTAGCTTTGATGTAGCATCAGCTACTTCAGAACCACCTCTTGTGTTTTGGACATTGCTGACTTTTGGACTCTTTTCTTTTGCATGGATTTTACTTTAGCTTTCCTGCCCTAGAGGTGTACTTTATATTACGCCTGTGAGATTAAAGGCAAACTTACTGATATGTCCATCTGTTCCACGGGGCTCCATTTCACATTTAGGAATGTCATAGTAAGGTCGTATCGCAGCCAAAGGATTGTGCCACAAGCATTATCCATGTTGGCTGGAGTCTGTTAGGAGTGTTTGGGTTGCTGAGAGATGCAGGCAAATTGTTGGGGAGATCAGAAGAGACAGGGCTGCTGCAGAGCAGGAAGAATTGACATGGAGAAAGCTTGAAAGAGCCTGTCGAGCTCAGCTAAGCAACATCAAAGGGCACACAGCAATATTGGAGGGGCTTAACGTAAGGGCTGGAGCAGAGATATTGAACAGGGTGTAAGAAGTTATAATTATGCTGTGGAATGAAATGAACTGCCTGAAATCAACAGCAGGAAAAGGCACCTGATAATGAGATTTTTAGCTGGCTGCAGGTGGCCTCAGAGGTATTCTTTGGGCTTCTACGATTCAACAGTTAAAGTGTTGACAAATTTGTTAGAGAAAGGCCTGAAGATGGATCCTTTGGAGGAATTCCACCTCAGCTGGGTTTTCTAGACATGCTGACTTAATGCTGCTGGTTGAAGGCTTTAAAAATAGGCTTGTGCACTGTGACCAGTTACGAAAAATGTTGCCCCAGCAGTTACCTCCCTTGTCAATACTGAACAGAGGCAATAAAGCAAGTTCAGGATGGTGGGAATTCCTCCAGAATAAATGAATGACTTGATATCAATGGCTTGATAAAGCAGAGCGTGGTAGGAGAAACGTTCCCTGCTTCTGCCTCGTGGCTTCAGCGCTGTCTTTGGTGTCTGCAGGAGCTGCCTTGTACCGGCGGCTCAAGGAGTATCTCATGACTGAGGAGCAGCTCAAGGAGAACGGCTACCCAATGCCTCACCCGGAGAAGCCCGGCCGCGCCGTCCTCTTCACCGTGGAGGAGAAGAAAACTCTGGACTGTAAGTTCTTCCAAGTGCTTCATTCCTGTGGCTTTGCTGACCCGCTACAGCTGGGTGCTCCCGTCCCGCTTGTCACCAGTCGTTTCCCATAGAGACGTTACTGGTGTCAGCCTGGAGTCGTCTGCTCCTGTCCTGATGGGTCTCCCGGGGTTGTCACCGGTGTCTCTGCTGGCCAGAGGAGTTTGGCTGTACGAGTCTCCTGCCTCTGCAGGGCAGGTTCCTTCACTCTGCACGTCATGGGAATGTAGCTTGGACACTCAGTTTGCAGCCAGGGATCTGCAGGTCTGAGAGACCCAGTGAGGTCCAGGACTGCTCCAAAGAGCAGGACCTGGCCGCGCTCTCTGTGCAGTCCTTGACCGCCCGCTTTGAGGGCTGTGTTGCAGAGCTGCTCAGGGCAGATTTTAGGGTTCTCCCTCAGTCACTCTCGAGGTTGTTATGCCAACCTGGACACTAGATGCGGAAAATTGAGGGGCTTCTCTTCAACTTCGAGTGATGCTCTTCTCTTCTGGGGGGAGTATTTTTTTTAGGGCTCCTGTGCACATGAACTGCTGTTCTGCTGTGGTTCTGCTGTGATATGGGAAGACGTCGGGTTGTGCAGGGCTGCGTTTGGATTGTGCAGTTTTTGGTGTGGTCACTTGATGGCGCTGGGCCAAATAGTTTCCAAAAGGCCTTTTTTTTTGTGGCTGGATGAAATAATCCCAAAGGATTTCCTTGTGCCAAATGGTACCTTTACCTGTCTGTCCATTTCTCTTCTTTTTTTTTTATTTTTTTTACCTCTCTTTTTTTTCCCCTGAAGCCCTCTAGCAGGAGCTGTACTTCCTAAAAGTCCTCCAGCAGAAGCTACACTTCCTAAATACACTTCCTTTAGCTCCATGGGAGCTAAACTAGGAAGCTAAATACACTTCCTAGAGCAGGCAGTTCTGCAGCAGGGATAAAGCACGTACTTACAGGAGCAAAGGATAGATTTGGAGGTGCCTTGCCAGGCTGCTCGGAGCGTCTCTTTGGAGAGACCTCGCTGAAGTGTGTTAAGTGCTCATCCGTGTTAACACCTTGTGTCTACACTTGTCCTGCGGTTGCTGAAGCAACCTGTACAAAAGCTTCCTTGCACTAACACTGTCAAGTGCTGTATTTTTTAGAGCCACGGAGAGCAGTTTTTTCAGTGCTTGCTTTTGGGCGCGCATCCTTGCAGAGGCTGTACGAGGTCTGCTTGGTCCATATTTAAAGACTAGAGCTCGTGGCTCAAGTGCTGGCCACAACCAGGGGGGATAAATCACCTAAGTCACCTCATCTTCATGCTCAAGTACCTGGTAAAGGTCCATGGTGGGACATTTAGCTGAAAGAAGGCAGGTTCCCACGTGAGCAGGAGGAAGCAGCACGGGCAGGACAGAGTTCCCGGTTCCATTTTCAGGACTTTAGCACTAAGGGACGTGCCTGGTAAGAGCAGAGTTTCCAGAGGGAAAGGGGAGAAGCCCACAGCTGCCCCTGCAGAGAGCTGTGGGTCCGTAAGTATTCCTGGTTTAGGGAGCATTTCTAAGCATTAAGCATTTCTACAAGGGAATCCTTGCAGAAAAGCTGTGCTCAGGACGAACTCGGAAGTGATAAGGCATGAGTCCCCTGCAAACGAGGCCTTGCTAGCTTTTTGTGGCCAAAGAATTATGTGTTTATCCTGACTTTTTTAATAACTGTGTTGAGTGCAACGTAACTTGCTGCAAAGGGAGAAATATTGCAGAGAATTTGTGCTGATGTTGCACAACAAAGAAGCACTGGGGAGCCACAGGTTTGCTTCCAAAAAGTGGTTCAGGGCACAAAATCTCTTTTCGAATGAATTGCTGAATCTCTGTAGGATTTGAAACAACCTTTGGAATCCGTTCTAAAAGCAAAAGTTTTACTTGTGAATATCACCAGCGTTTTGAGCAAGAGTGATTTCCTCATTGTGTTTTTGGCCAAATTTAGCAGGGGCAGGGGTTTCCAGTGACCTGATTCTTCTTCTTCTCCTCTTTGAAAGCCTCCTGCAGGATTTGTTGCCGCTGTGGCACGGAGTACATGGTCTCAGCCTCCGGGAGCTGCATCCGCAAGGAGGAGTGCGTCCATCACTGGGGAAGGCTACGCAAGCAGAGGGGTAGGTTCCTTCCAAAAGGAGTTGCTCAGTCACACACTGGCTGTTTTCCAGGTAGTTTTGGCTCTGAACACCAAGGCTACCTGTCCTTTGAGTTACCCTTTTGTGGCTCTTGGGGCCTGTCCAACTCGTGTTGTGACAGTTCCCAGTTGTGTCACTGGGTGACCCAGCTCCTCATGACCTAGCCCTGCAAAAAGGGCTGCACCTAAAATGTGAACACGGAGCTAGAGCAAATGCTGTTGATCTTCCAGTTTAAAAGCAAGGGAAGGTAAAACAAGCTCCCTGTCCATTTCTGCAGCCAACTAAAGAGAAGTCTTGTTAGGAGCCTGGCGTGCAAGCACTAGGCTGCTGCCCGAGAGAGTTGGTCGAATTCATTTGCAGCAAGCCCCAGCTTGAACTTTGCTGGAGCTTCCCAGCAAAGCATCTGAATGTGCTGTGATGAGTAGATCAGTCACACTGCTCACCCACACCGTGGCTAGGGGCTAATTCCTGGAGCTTCTGTCTGGCTGAGTTGGAGAGCGTTCAACATGATGGCCCTGTGTGAATCCATCATCATTTGTCCCCTTTGACACATTGCTGCTGCAGTGCTCGTCCAGGACACGTGTGCGCTTGTGAGCTGGAGTTTAGGTCTCCTGTTGACAGGGCTCCTCTCCTGACTCTGGTCTCTTGCTCTTTCAGTGCCGGGTGGATGGGAAACTCATTACAGCTGCTGCTCAGGAGCTGTGGGTTCACCAGGCTGCCAGGTGGCTAAAGTAAGTACTTGGGCAACACCTTTTTTATTCGCAGTGACATTTGTCCTCTGTTGCATTGCTGATGGCTCTGTGACCATTGTTTACATCTTTAAAAGAGTGGTGGCTCCCCTTGAGGGAAAGACTAATATGTCTTAAGCGTAGTCAGCTATGCAAAGGTAGGAAAATCCAGTGTGTGGCAGGAAGGAGGAGCCTCACCTGTCTGGGGCCAGATCTTTTCATTTGTTCTGAGCGGTTAAGCTGCCCAGCAAAAGCTCAGGTGGAGGCTACTTTGGGAGAAAAAGTGAGAAATTGGGGGTTTATTTTTAAAGAGCAGGCTTAGGGGTTTGAGTCCAGTGCAGCAGTACATTTCTTCCCATCTTTTCCTTTCCCGAATAGCTGTGCTAAAGTAGCTTTCTGCTGTGCAGTGAATGCTTTCTTGCGTGCCCTTCATGTGAAGGAGCCGGCTGCAGTCCATAAACATTGCTTTTCCTGGGTGGGAAAAGGATCCCAGAACTAGAAAGCATCATGAAAAACCTGCTTGGAAATTGAGTTCTGGCCCTTTGATTGAGCAGACCGTGCTGGTACCTTTGCACAGGTGTTTTTCTTTTTTCCTATAGGCAACTAAGAATTGGATTCCTGGCCTGGCATCATTGATGCTGTCTCAGACCATTGACTGAAGGGAACGACCTGTGTTTTGCTTCTCCCAGGTCTTTGGTCCTAGTCACTTGTTTCAGC
>NW_010576606.1:47692-84475 GCF_000705375.1 Tinamus guttatus
CCGGAGCGGAGGGGAGCCGAGCGCCTGGTCCCGCGGCACCTTCACCCGGGGCCTGTTGCTAATTGCAGCGAGCAATTAGTGTCACAACAAGGAACTCGGGACCGCGCAGCCCGGCCAGCTGGGGGACGGCGTCTCCTATAGCGCGGTGGGGAGCTGGGGTGATGGGAGGGCACCCATTAAACAGCACCCCCAGGCATCTGTGTGACGAATTTGCACCGTGCTCAGCGGGGCCCGGAGGCAGGGAGGGCGACTCCGAACCCGCTCGCTGCCCAGGATGGGAGGCAGGAGCCCCGGGCAGGCCCGGAGGGCCGGGGCGGGACGTGTGATGTGGCTGTCCCCATGTCCCCACGGTGCCATCGGTGCCGCGGCAGGGACGGGGACGCAGGGAGGAGCGCGGCTTCTTCCCGCCCTCGCTCCCTCCTGTGCTTAAAAGCAGCGGGTGCCCTCCTTGCCTTCCTCCCTCCTCCTCCTCCTCCAGCTCATCCTTTGGGACACCCCGCGGCCGGGAGACCGGGGGGGGGCGGGGGCCGGAGCAGCCACCCCCATCCTGCACCCGGAGCGTTTCCGCTCCGCTCCGGTGCAGGGGCCGGGGCAGAGCCGCTTTCCCGGGCGGAGCTGGGTCAGAGAAGCAGCTCTGGAGGAACCAGGTGGGAAGGGAGCGAGCGAGCGGGCAGCGCGCGGCGACAGGCGGGGACAAGGGACCCGGCTCTGCTGAGATGTAGAGGTGCCCCCGAGGGAGGCGGAGGAGGCAGTGCCGAGTGCTCCCGGCCTTGGCTACGGCTCCTGGGGCGGCTCCTCGCTCCCGATCCGGCAGCTCCGGCCGTGCCGGGATGGGGATGGTCATGCCAGGCTCATCCCTGTGTGGGAGGCTGCAATTCCGTGCCCGGGAGAGCTGCCCGCCACCATCCACGTGCGGATTGTAGAGAGCCGACTGGTTCAGGAAGTTTGGGATCCGGCTTCAGCTTCCTGGGAATGAGGGGCTCCAACATGGTATGGAACATGCCCTCCTGAGCTGGCACCGTGGGCCGGGATGGGGATGGTCATGCCAGGCTCATCCCTGTGTGGGAGGCTGCAATTCCGTGCCCGGGAGAGCTGCCCGCCACCATCCACGTGCGGATTGTAGAGAGCCGACTGGTTCAGGAAGTTTGGGATCCGGCTTCAGCTTCCTGGGAATGAGGGGCTCCAACATGGTATGGAACATGCCCTCCTGAGCTGGCACCGTGGGTGCTCAGGGCTGGGGATGGAGAGAAACGGGGTCATCTACGCTCTGACGTGTCCCCCACTGACCTGGGAGGACATTTTGGGGGGAGGGAACCATGTTTTCCCACATTGCCAAGCACCCTTGTCCTGCTCTCACTAAGCGGCAGCATTCCTGATCCATTGGGAAGCAGGGGAACGGGATGGTCCCTTCTGTGCTGGATGGACCTGCTGGTTCATCCCAGGCGTCCTAGCTAGAGAGACAACGGAAAAATGGGATGAGAGCTGGGACAACATCACGCAGTTACTGCGGATGGAGGTGGGAGGATCTGCAGGAGATCAGGGAGGGACCGGGATCGGCTGCTCCAGGCTCAGCACCGCTGCACGGGAAGCAAAAACGAGGGCAGATGATGGTGAAGAGGCACCAGTCACCCTAGGCTGTGGTCTCCAGAGGGCTTCTGGAGCCGGTCCTTCTTTTCCCATGGGAAACCCGCAGAGCCGGGATGCTGCGGGGAGGGCACGAGCTGGCCTGGGGCTCGGCGGTGCCGGGCGCCTTCCGCTGGCCTGGGGCTGGCAGGGCCCCCTTTGGGCCCGTGTACCCAAAGCCTAAGTTTTGTTTTTAATTATCCCGGCGATGAGTGAGGTTTGCAGGGAGCTTTCATGGAGCCCGGCTGGCTGCATGCACCTCCCTCCTGGTAGATCCCTCCAGTGCTCCGAGATGGTCATTTGACTTCAGGCCTAATCCCGGGCACAAAGTGCCCCCTCCAAGGGCACCCACAGGCCAAAACAAAGTCTCCCCATGCCCTTCAGTGAGAGTTAGCCCCTTGGATTAACACAGTCTCCATTTTTGCTTGTTTGGAAACAGTAAGACCAAGCAAACCCCATGGTGCACATCTCTGCTGGCCTCAGCTTTAATATTAATGTCCTGAAGCAAGGAGCAAAGTTGGAAGATGCGCAAGAAACAGACCAGGGCCCTGAGTGCACTAATTTGCCTTAATGGCCCTGATCAGCCTCACCTGGAGCCTCTACCCACACCCTGTCCCATGGACCCAGTAGGTTTATTTAAGCTCAGTCCCTGCACATGATGGTCTAGCTTGTCTTCAGCTTGGTCATGGCTGTGGGTGCTGTGGATCTTGCCTCTGAGCTGTGGGTTGGCTTTGTGGCTTGACCTTGCACCTGCCTCGTCACTAGGGTCTTGGTGACTGTCTGTGGACTCCTAGGTCCCTCATATCAAAGTCACATTGAAAGGCAAGGAGCGATAGTAGACACTTCAGGGAAAGAATAGAAAAAGGAAGCGATCAAAGGACTGAGATAAAAAATGGCAGGAACAGACTTCTATGTGGGGTTATTTATTAATAAGGTAATTAATATGTTATACTTTACTGACTCCTTTCATGCCAGGATCACAAAGCGCTTCACGAACATTAATTAATCTTCTCAATTCCATGTAACATGCTCTAGGTGACCCTGCGTGTGCAGGAGGGTTGGACTAGATGATCTCCAAAGGTCCCTTCCAACCTTAATGATTCTATGGTTCTCTAACATGCCTGCAGGGAAGGCCACTGAGCTTCTGAGCATAAGGGAAATCTTGTCGTTGACAGGGGTATTGCTCTCTGGGCATGATGGAGGCTTGGGTGTGATGGCAGGAAGGGGAGATTTCTCCTTCTTGGTGACGTCAGATGATTTCCTGTAACTTCTGGAGAGAGAGAAAAAGGTCCTTGTGTTGTTCTGGGTATCTGGAGCTGTGCTAAGGGGGGCTGAAAGATGGTCTGTGTCAGAGCTGTTGTGCAAATGGCCAGCATTGCCTCACCTGCGGGTCAGACTGCGCTCCAGCACCCGTGGGGACACCAGGAAGGCAGTTCCTCATCCGCATGACCCCAAGTGCCAGTGCCCATGATAGGTTGGAGTAAACTTAAAGCATCCGTGGGCAGCAAATCTGCAGCTGACCGTCAGCCAATGTGCCAGAGTGAAGCAAGAGATTGTTCCAGCTCTTGGTCTCCTCAGGTTGGAAGTGAACAAGTTTCTGGAAGTTTGCTCAGACGCCGGGAAAATCAGAGCGAAGGCCGGCGGAGCTTGAACGGAGGGTCGAGGCCGTGTCCCAGGAGCTGCATGTATGGAAGCTGAGGTGAGCGCTTCGATGCTGTCATGCCTCAACCACTGAAGAGTTGCCTTACTCCTGCATAGATCCGAAGTCTTGTCACCGCTTCAGAGTAGATTTACTCCAACCAAGAATCAGTCCCTTTCCCCACCTTTTTTTTTTTTTTTCTTCAAAAATAGAAGTGTAAGAGGAAAGACAATAAGAGAAGGTAACGGTATGAATGGGACGGGACCAGTTGGTGTGTACAGGCTAATATATACCAGGAAGGTCTTTGCAATCCAAGTGCAAGATTATGGTCCGTAAGAAGAAGAAAATGTTAATATTGGGCCATACAAAAAGCAATGTCCTTTTTCAGGTGTTGGGTGTTCAGCCTGACATCCTCGCTTGTGTGACATTTAAATAGTTACTGAGGATTGTGTGTCAGTGTGGAGAGTACAGATTTGCCAGCGTCATAAAAAGATCTAAGTTTGTGCTCAGAAGAAAGGGTCCCTTCTACCTGAGGTCCTGCCCTGGCCTGATGAAGCTGCCGGTAGCACCATGTGGACACTTCTCAGTGCTGCAGATTACTTTGCTTCTCTTTCTTCCTAGATCTTGGTAGTGGTGCCAGGATGGCTGACCAGGAATCAGCCTCGGGCTGCCTGAATGGCAAGAAGGAGCCACAAGGTCAGTGTGCAATGAATGTTGCTGTTGGTTTTCCTTTCTTTCCTTATTTTTAGATGGTGTATGGGAAAGCTGAAAGTGAGATGAGGATGTGAGATGAGCAAGAAGAGATTTCAGGCTGAAATGGTCTGGAAGGATGAGCTATCAGCTGAGGAACATGACTAGGAGGTGCCGAACTTGGCCATATCTACAATGTGATAGCAAAAATGAAATCGGGGAGGAACCACCAGCCTTAAATAATACTAAAGGCTGTGCCTGGGAGAGTTGTTCACCAGGCCTGATTACACCCTTAGTTCAACCCTTGGCCCCCATGATTAGCTTGAGGCTCAGAAGGAAATCATAGAGACGAGTTTGACATCTCTAGAAACTTCTAGCTTCCTACCTGTTTGGTCCACTTCATAACCCAGCTGTCCCCAGAGACCCTGCTCTGTCCTAGTTGTACCAGGATGAGACGAGCAGTGGATCACCATGAACCTGGTCATGAGGCCAGTCCATATGTCCCTGGAGGCCAGAGACTAATGGCAAGGGCCTGGCTAGTGAGAGCTGGGAGGTGACCACCCGCTTGCTTTTCCAGCGTTCACCTGGGAGGTGAGGGCAAATGACCGAAACTACCCCTTGCAGTTCAGGAAGAAATTTGCCTTCTGCCTGACCAAGAAGAAGTACGCGGTGAGTCAGCTTGCGCCAACCCTGTGCCATTTCTCCAGTTGCCCACCCTGCCCCTGATAGGCAGAGCTCGTTTTGGGGAGTGACAAGACTGAGAACTCTGTAGATTCATCTGCAGTAGGATGGACAGTAACATAAATAACCCACTATGAGCAGGAAAGGTCATTCCCTGCTTTGTGAACCGGGTGCTCTCTGGAGCTCTGAAATGAATAGAACTGAATGAAGACTGTTCTTTAGTCTTATGGTCAAATCAAAAGAAAGTTTGTTCAAAAAAATGTTTTTGATTGAACAAAACCTGTTTTTTTCCATTTTCTCAGTTAAATAATGAGCATCTAGCTGAGGATCAGTTAAAAATGAAACAAAATATTTTGTTTCTGAACTTCTAAAACATTTCTAAGTAGTATAACCCTTTGCTCTTATAAATCTTTATCTTATTATTTTGGTACAATTTTAAAAGAAAAATTTCTCTTATGCCATGACGAGTTGAAAAGGCCTCTTTTGAAAATACTAGAATGTTTCAGCATTTTCAAAACGCATCCTTGATTTTTGTGTGGCTGAACTCTCACTTTGTGTTTGATCTGCTTTTCTTCTGTAGGACAATGCCATTAAAACAGCCAAGTACAACATCCTGACCTTCCTGCCACTAAACCTCTACGAGCAGTTGCACCGAATGGCCAATGTCTACTTCCTCTTTGTCATTCTCTTACAGGTGAGATTGACCCCAAGATAACAGCAAATGTGTGAGAGAGGCTTCTTTCCAGCAAAGGAAGCTCATCTAGTGTTCAGAGCAGGGCCTTTCAGATAGGACACCCGGTTTCCCTCTCCATCTTCTAGAGAACCACTGTGTGCTCCTTCACAGGTTACTTCTCTTTGGCTTTCTATCTATCTGATTTGTTACAGCTCCCAAACTCGCGACAATATCCACTGGGTCATCTGATTCACCACGAGAAACAATTCTTCCATGTGAAGAACAAAAAAATAGTCTCTCTGCCTCGCAAGGAAATCAGCTGCAGAGGTTGAGGCTAAGTCATGCACCCTTTAGCCTTCCAGGAATTTGTGGTATGACTTTGATGTGCAGCTGAGGAGTTAGGAGCACTGTTCCCTGGGAAAGCCAGGAGACCGTAGACCTTAAAGCACGGAGGTGAACTAGACACTGAAGAAATATTGTTAGAGATACAAAGTTTTATGGTTGCTCTGAGGGTTTGTAGAACAGCAGTAACCTTGTGAATTGAAATTATCCCCCGCGGTTATTGAGTTCACATGTGAAATGCTCTTATTTGGGTATGTCTGGTTTCTTTACTACAGCTGAAGTTAATTCTCTGTTGACTGTCATAAACTCAAACGGTGTCAAAGATACTGTTTTTCGGTAGTGTTTGCCACCCTTCAAAAACCCTTTGTGAGGGGTTTAACTGAAGTTTAGTTTGGTTATTTAAATGACTGTGTTTGACATAAACTAAGCTTACAGAGGCCACTCCTAAACAGAAATCCTTGCCTCCAAGTCCAGGGATTCACACTTAGTTCTTTGCAAAGAGACAGAAACTTAGTAGAGCAGTTCTATGTAAACCCGACAGTTGATGTATCCTAGTGGGGTCCAGCCAGGCTAGGGCAGTGGCCTAGAAGGAGGGCTAGGAGTGAGGGATTTTGTTTCTCATGATGTGCAGAAAGTTGTATCCAGTCCCTTGCTCATCATGACGTTTTTAAAATTCTCTTGCTATCTCATTTCCTTTTCCAGACCTTTCCTGAAATCGCCACCCTGCCCTGGTACAGCCTGTTGCTCCCTCTGAGCATCCTTCTTGCCATCCGGGGCTTACGGGATCTTATTGATGACATTGTGAGTATGGGCTGGACTTAAACATTGTGAGTGCTGAATATGGATGCTGAGGGTGAAGGTTAATATGTGGAGAAACTTGGTACAGAGCCTCTGACTGAACTGAAAAGCTGGGAGATGCTTCTTGTGCTTGAAGTACCATCAACTCTACTATGTCCAAAGCATTTTATATTTTCCCTTTGAAAGAATGTAGCAGACAGGCCCCTTTGGAGACTGGAGCTCCATCATGCCGTCCTCTTTAGTATCCTGACTAGTGGATGTACTCCCAGTTTGGTGCCCAGAAATACTTTGGGAGAATTCTGACTGTTCATCAGAAAGCATATTCAGGTTGCTTCAAAATGCAGATCTTGCCCCGGGCTGAGGACTCCAGAGAGATTATGGCACTAAGAGAACCAGGAAGTCTGGCATGTCCATCCATTTCATATGGCATCTCTTTTGTCCTCCGTACAGGGCCGTCACAAAAGTGACAGGAAGATCAACAACAGGCCATGTGAAATCCTGTCTGGAGAGAGGTGAGGATTTGGCAAGCTGTATCCATGTTTTCCTGACTCCCTTGTGAAGAAGTGTGGAATGACGGATCTTGTCTGAAGCGCTGAGCAACCTTGAGCATAGTTCTTGTGAGAAGGGTTTTGGTGCGACTATCCCTGACTCTGTGAACTTGCATCTCCTCCCCAGATCTATTGCAGAATCTATCGAGGTGATGGTGGTCCAGAGAAGATACAGTGTTTGCTCTGCCAGGGTCCATGTTCCCACTGCTCTGTGAGTATGACTCATACTGGCTCCCAATTCTGCAGGTTCCGTTGGCAGAAGTGGAGTGACATCCGTGTTGGGGACATTGTCCGTCTGCGCAAGGGAAACTTGGTCCCGGTAAGTCAGACCCTGGGTGTACTCTGAGGATGGCCAGGAAGCCTTGGCAAGAGGAGACTCACTGAGGTCTTCTCCCCTTACCTTCCAAGGCTGACATGCTCTTGCTGTGCAGCTCGGAGCCCAGCAGCCTGTGCTACGTGGAGACTGCAGACATTGATGGGTGAGGAGAGAAACAGACATGGGTTATTGCCATGGAGAGAGGAGTGGAAACATCACAGCCAGTGGCCAAAGTCTCTTGGAGACCCAACCAGCATTGGGGCTGTCCGTCAGGCGTGCTGGCAAATCTATCAGCCAAAAGAAGGATAATATCTGCCCACCCTTCCTGCCTCCATCTGTAGGATTTATTTAATGATAAGGTCTCAGGGTTTTCTCTCTGTATGAATACTCGATGCCTGATGAGATCTCTATCTTGTTTTCCATTGCCAAGTGTTACTGTCTTTTGATGACATGGTAATTAGTGGCACTATCCATTCCATGGGTCTGATAGAGTTACAGTTCTGTCACCTCATGGAGTGGTTTTGATTGTTATTCCTCCTCTTGCCCTTTCTTGTTTGCAGGGAAACGAACCTGAAGTTCAGGCAGGCCCTTCTGGTCACCCACCAGGAGCTAGTGAGCGAGGAGAGCATGGCTGCATTTGATGGTGAGTCTCCCAGATGAGCAAGGATGCAGCCTTCTTCCCTGGGATCAAGGCAGTTCAGCCCTGGTGTTTGAAGTCTCTGTACTTATGACCTTGCTCTGTCCTCGTGCGTGAAGTGCTCTTGCTCCAACAGGACGTCACTTGGTCCTGCCTGCAGGGTCAGGTTCATGCTGAAGGTTCTGTCTGGGGGCCCTTCCCCAGCTATGTGCCTCTCTGATGGCTCCCTCAGGGTTGCAGGCGTTCCCCCTGCCTTTGCTCCTGTCTTTCCTGATAGGATCTAGCACTTCCTCTTGGGTTGTCTGAGAGGTTTCATCCCAGGGGCTCCAGGAGTTGAACTTATGTCGTGAGAAGCTCTTCTCATCCTTCCCTCTGGAGACATGTGGGAAAGAAGAGGCACCTCCTGGTTTCCCAAAAGCTAAAGCCTGTATCCTCTCTGCCCAAGGGAAAGTGATCTGCGAGGAGCCCAACAGCCGGATGCACAGCTTCACCGGCACGCTGGAGTGGAGGGGCGAGACCTACTCGTTGGACTGTGAAAGGCTCTTGCTGAGAGGCTGCAAGATACGCAACACTGACATTTGCTATGGCTTGGTTATCTATGCAGGTAGGTGCCCAGGCTCTGCTCTGCCTCTGGGCCAAGATCTGGGTGTTTCCTTCCTTCCCTGATCAAGAGATGTGGTCCAAAGTCTTTAGAGGTGAGGAGTAGTGGTTGTGCAGGAAACAGCATCACTTTGCTGCAAGTCAGGCTTTATGGGGCTGCAAACTTGCATATTCACTTCTAAAATCTTTATTTTTCAGGATTTGATTCCAAAATTATGAGGAATTGTGGAAAGATTAAGCGGAAGAAAACCAAGTTGGACCACATGATGGATCGAATAGTGATCATAGTGAGTATGGTGCAAGCACACCCCAGCCAAGTCCTACATCCTTCTGAAATTGCTCCACGTTCTCTCTCAAAATGCTGGATTTTGTTTTGTTTAGAATCTGAAATATTCTCTTTAAAATAACCCAGTTGTAGTGTGTTGTGAATAACTACCAAATAATTTTCCTAGGAACAGGCTTTTGATGGGTCTAGTACAGACTATTCTGTGGTTATGTTCCTCAAACTCAAGAGCCCAGGACCTCGTCAGCCCTGAATCCTGGGCCATACAGTGGTCTGATTGTGAAGCCTGTCTCAAAACCAGGGGCTTGGAGTATCCCGAATCCCAAGGCAGGCTGTTTTGTGGCACTATAACATTGCTGACTTCAGAGCTTGCCAAGCAGGGGATACCTTGGCTGTCTGGGACTTAGATGGTTAAAGCGTCTGGCACACTCTGCTGAATGGTCAGGAGCCTGGTCCTAGGAAAGAATTTGGTGGATTCTGTATGACTTGGCTTTCTCATCCTGCTTTTTCCTCTCAGATCTTCCTGATGCTGTTGGTCACATCATTGTGTCTTGCCATTGCCTCCGGATTCTGGGCCAGGAGCTTCCAGCAGAAGCACAGCTACCTGTCCTCTCTCTATGAGCACACGACCCCTGTCAAGCAGGCCTTCTTCAACTTCTGGGGCTTCACAATTCTCCTGAGCATCATTATACCCATGTCCATGTATATAACGTAAGAAATACAGAGCTTGAAATAGTACAGAAAGAAGTGCTGCCATTGCTGGTCTTGGCCATCAGCTGGTACCTTGGTCTGCAGCTGTGCCAACATTAATAACATGCTCTGAGATCTTCCCAGGAGAAAAAAAAAGCCAGAAAAGTGATGTAAGGACATTTTCTGATATTGGGAATCAGGCTGGGAATGACAAATTGAAGGTAGTATTTCCCCACTGCACAGCAGCAGGGAGGGGAAGAGAAGGGCTCTCAGACTCAAGGTGGCAAGATCCCCTCAGCCCTTTCTTCCCATGACAGATCCTCAGTCCCCTGGATGTACTCAGGGCATTCTCTTTTCCTGGTGTAATTTTTCTTCCATCTGGCTCTCTAGGTTTGAATTCATCTACCTAGTGAACAGCTGTTTCATCAACTGGGATTTGGAAATGTATTATGCTACCAAGGACATACCAGCCCAAGCCAGAAGCACCAGCCTCAATGATCAGCTTGGCCAGGTCGAATACATCTTTTCAGACAAGACTGGCACCTTGACACAAAACATTCTGAGTTTCAAGAAATGCTGCATCAATGGGACAATCTACGGTAACTTTTGCTGGAGGCCAGTTTGTAGGGGCTTGAGTGAGGTAGACCTGCATTTAGGACATGAGACTAAGTGCAGGGCACTTGGGTTATTGCTACTTCTGGCTTGCTAAGAGGCTGGGGACATGTAGGCTATCTAGGTGACAAAGTGGTCATTAATCTGGTGCTTAGGCAGAAGATGTTGTGGGAATTCAGCTTATTTTGTACATTTTGAGGATTTTTTTGTTTATTTGTTCCCTGAAGGGAGGGAAAAAAAAAAAAAGAAGGAAAACTGAAGCTGAACAGACACGTTCCATTTCATTGAAAGGATCTTTAATTCATTTTTCTCTCCTCACAAGTTCAATGCAGAGCAGCAGAGCTGAGAGGGGAGGAAAGAGTTTACACATGCTTCCTTTTTAGCTTCTTTCTGGCCACCTGCAGCTCTTCTGAGATGTGTCAGAATGTGTTAGAAAACATTAAACTGCCTTTTCCCACGAGGCTACAGCCTCTCGTCTTAAAGATGGACTATGGAGGAGGCCAAATAATTACACCGTGCCCTTTGTTGTTTCTTCTTCATGGTGATGACAAGTAATGCTCTTGTTGTTTTTCCTGCTTGTATTTTACCCTTAGGAATATGAGAATTGAGAAGTCTTTCTTCCTGTCTTATACTCAGGTGCCTGACAAATGTCAGAAAAAAGAAGGAGCTTCGTGATCAACCTCTAGTCCTACCTGCTCTCTAAAGTTCACTAACTAAGCACTGAGACAGATCCCTAAAGCCAGTCAACACCACCATTTGTCAGGCACTTGAGTCTAAGGGACAGTGATAAAAGCAAACAAGGGGGGAAAAATCTAGGAAAGTTTTAGGGAAGACTTAAAACCAATTTCTTCCACTCTGATCTGTCATGGTGGTACCTGTTAGTCATGTCTGTGTTAGCAACATCATCATAATCCTGCCAATCTTCAGCCAATTTTACAGTATCCCTCAAGAAGCAGATGAAAGTTTTTACTTTGAAGGTGTAGAAAATATAAAAGGTTCCTGAGCCAGTAAAATACTTGCCCTTCACAAAGAAACGAATAAATGGCCAAAACCCATTGACTTTCCCTCTACAAGGTGTCCTGAGCTGTGTCCTGGTAGCCAAGGTGTCCTGTTCTGTCTTTGCAACCATGAGGCAGAGCCTCAGCAAGGATCAAGATCCCCTCAAAACCCCGAGACAGTGGGGAGGAATGGTACTGTGTAGCTAACATGGAGATTATACTATTTAATTAAAGCCAACTTTTGAAAAAGTGAACAGTGATTTGGGGAAACCAGGTCAAACTTGGATGTCCTGATGGAGCTCATGAGGGACAAACCCTGAACATACACCCCTTTTCACATGTCTCCTTTTGGCCAGCAAAAGAAGCAGGTCCTTCTAAAAAACTTAGTCAAAGTTCCCTGCTAGTAATATGCCCTAACAACTCTGTTATTAATTATTTTTATTTTGGCAGGTATGGGCACAGGCCACGAGAACAGACAGCCATCGGTGCGTAATTTCCCTCACAGTCCCATGTAACACAGCATTGGAAGCTGGTTCTCACTGGTGATGAATCCATAAAAACTCTTGATTCTGATGGGAGCAGGCTCAGCCTTTTGCTCTGTAGCATGTCTGTCTTGCTCTTTGGGTACTTCCCTGTGAGAAAGAGCACACGATTCCTTGGGGTGGAGAGTTGGGTGTCTCTTAGCTGCAATACAAGAGAATACAAGGTTATAAAATACAAGAGAAATAAGGCTATAAAATATCACAGTTCTGATTTTTCCAGCCTTTTCATACTCACTGCCTTGACACAGGCAATGGAGAGCGAGTTTTATGGACCCTGGTCCTGATCTGCTTGTGCTGATGTGAATCAAGAGCAGGTCCACCAGCATGAGACCCTAAGGAAAGGGTGGCACACTCAGAACTGCAGAGATTTCAGTGGGTGCCAGATTAAGTGACTCAGCCAAACATGTGCACTGACCCCTGTGGTCTCGCACTCAGGATTTGACTCCGGGTTGCTTGGGGCAGCTCTGAAGCAGTCACAGCATGGGATCAACATGCGATCTAATTGCTCTCCTAGAGCCTAGCAAACTCCCCACTGCAGAGTTGTTCTAGCAGGCATCACGTTTGGTTTCTTGGGTGCCAGCAGCTTCTCTTCACCTTTTGCAGGGATCACAGTTGCCCTGGAGCCAGCGTGCAGAGAAGAAGATGGAGTTTCATGACCCTGAGCTGCTGCAAGCCGTCCAGCGGGACACGGACCCTGTGCTAAGGGAGTTCCTGAGGCTGCTGGCCCTCTGCCACACCGTCATGGTGGAGGAGAACGACCGTGAGTGGGCTCCAGTGCTGGCTCTGTGTTCCTGCTGCTGTGCTCAGAGCAGGGGGAAGCTCCCTGGACAGCTCAGGGACCTGAGGCTCTTGTGGATTTTCCACTTGCCAGAAAAGCTCTAGTGGGAGAGCGTCTCTGCTAGGGAGAGTAGGTGGCATGAGAGCCCAAGGATGCACATGCCAGTGTCCTAGCAATAGCCTCCGGTCCTAATGTGTGCCTTTGGGTTTGTTTTAAAAGCATTTAGTTGGGGAAAACAATTAGTTGGGGAACAGAGGAGCACTTATCCTGCTCAGGGTGACGAGAAGAAAACTTGGGGACTGAGTTTCCACAGTCATCGGACTTTGGGGTCATCACAGGCAGCATTTGTGCTGGGCACAGGGAATCTTAGATGCATGAGAGGTGCTTGGCTGCAGTGAGAATCCCCTTGCCTGTCAGATCCCACACTTTGCTCCTTTTCTGCAGACCATCTGATTTATCAGGCAGCCTCACCTGATGAAGAAGCACTAGTGTTGGCAGCCAGGAACTTGGGGTACATCTTTCTGGCTCGAACACAAGACACTATCACCATCAGTGAGCTGGGGGTGAAGAGGACATACCAAGTGCTGGCCATGCTGGACTTCAACAGTGATCGCAAGAGGATGTCCATCCTGGGTGAGCAGGATGGGGTGTCCCAGGGACCCCTTTCAGAACCATGGAGGGTCCCTCCTGATCTCAGTCCTACCAGAGATGGCACTGGGAGGGGTGCAGTTGATTGCTGCTGACATAAGGACTCCTACGAATTGTCCTGGTCATCTTCACGGTTCTGCCTGCCCTGGTATGGTAAAGACGGTCAGGAAGTGTTTGCCCCACAGAGAAGGGAAGATGTAAAGCAGGTTTCAGAGGAGCTATGTAAGGAACTGACCATTCATGAGGCCTGACCCATCTTCATGATGGTGTGTCACCTGGGAGATGCTGTAGAAGAGCATCAGGTGTCCTCTGCAGTGTCCCCCACTGTACCGGTGTGTTGACCTGCCTCCCCGAACTGCTAAACTGCTGTTGTGATGGCTATGGTTGGGAGGCTGATCTCAGTGTGCCTAAGTGTTGTCCTTCCCCTCCCAGTGCGAGATCCTGAGGGGACAATCCGGCTCTACACTAAGGGGGCTGACACGGTGATCCTGGAGAGGCTGCACAGGCGGGGACCCACCGAGACCATCACTGAGGTGGCGCTGGATGTGAGTCTCAGACCAGACTGGGGTGTGAAGGGCTGGTCTCCCTCCTACAGGCTTTGGGCTGGATGTCCTGCAACTGCTGCAGCTTCTTTCCCTCTGGCTTCTGGATTTCTGTCTGTCTTTCACCCTTCTGCTGTAGGAGCCTTATCTCCATGAGGGGTGGGGTTAAGAGGGTATCAAACCCATCCTTAGTCCTCTGCACTGAAGTTTGCATCTCAGGGCTGGTAATGGGTGGGATGATGTAGGGTGTAGGGTCACAGTCCAAAGGAGACCCTCAAGTCCTGAGGAGTCTCTGGTTCTGCCTCTGGGAGCATCATGGCTGCCTAGCATGATCCCATGTCCAGCATGAGATTTATCTTGGCCAAAAGGAAGGAGATGTGAGGGAATGGCTGTCTCATCTCCACAGCACTTTGCAGCAGAGACCTTGAGGACTTTATGTGTGGCCAGCAAGGTGGTGAGCGAAGCTGACTACAGCATGTGGAGCAGGAGGTACCATGAGGCCAGTGTTCTGCTGCAGGATCGTGCACAGGAGCTTGACAAACTCTATGAGGAGATGGAGCAGAACTTGCAGGTGGGATGATGATGGTGTCTGTGTAGGTTCCTGCTGGCCTCATGGAGGGCAGGAGTGTGGGTTCATTTCCCCATGGTGGAGTAGGAAAGTGTCTGACACAACATCCACACACAGAGGGAGAAGTTGGGCTGCAATCACCCCTAGGGATGATCTTGTGATCTAGCTGGTAGAGCTAGAGATCTATCAAATTATGCCCTGTGGGAACACCCACAGGAAGGTGCCAGAGTCTGCAGGGACACAGCATCCTTGTGTGGATGCAGGGGCAATTCCTCGTCCTATCTTACCCCTGGCATCCTGCCTTACGTGGTGACACTGACTTGCCCTCCTTGCAGCTGCTTGGGGCCACAGCCATTGAAGACAAGCTGCAAGATGGAGTCCCAGAGACCATCCAGCTGCTGAAACTGGGGAACATTAAAGTGTGGGTGCTGACAGGAGATAAACAAGGTCAGTGGAGGCAGCCCCAGGCCCCACCAGCACATTCTGGATTTTCTCTAGAAGGGGTCATAGAAAAGAGGAGACCCTGGAAGAGAGGGGACAGCAAAGAGACTCTGCTGGTACTTTCCGTGTATGATAATAGCACATCCTACAGATCATGTCACCAATGAGGAAACTGAAGCCATTTGCACAATGGCATAGAGCAGGAGCTTGAGGAAAACCCTCAGCTCCTGCTGTCCAGCCTAGGACTGTTCTTCCTGTCTCAGAGCAGGAGCAGGGGCAGCCTGGGCACTGGCCTCTGACACCTGCGTGTTGCAGAGACCGCCATGAACATTGGCTACGCGTGCAAGCTGCTCACGGACGACATGGAGATCCTGGAGGAGAAGGAGATAAGGTGAGAAACTGCCACCTGGGAGATTCAGGACAATCTCCCATTAGACAGGGAAGGAGGTTACTCCTGTTGAAGGAGACATCTGAGGGCCTATGAACAACCATGGGGTGCTGGTCCCAGTTCCCTGGTCCTGACTTTGAGGTGGCAGAAGCCATCAGTAGGTACATCATGCCCAGTGTCCCCAGCAGGCTTCCTTGGCTCTGACTATCTTTTCCCTGCACAGTGAAATTCTCGAGGCCTACTGGGTGAGCAACAATAACCTGAGCGGCACTGGGGATGCTCTGTGCAGTGGCCACCTCTTCCAGCAGTGCCCAGAGGCCTCACACCATAAGAAGAGAGCTCTCATCATCCATGGAGACTTCCTGGTAAGGCAGCACTTTGCTGCTCCCCTCTCTGCTCGTGCTGGCGAATGGTTGTTTGTCTCTGAGATGGATGTGCTCTGGTGTTATCAGTTTGGATACTGGTGCTATGCTACAACCAACATCCCTTGGAGCAATCTGCCGTCACCTTTTTATAGCACCTACCAGATTTAAGAACATAATTGAGGAGTCAGGAGCCCCTGTGCTACAAAATCCCTGAAGATCTTTGGACAATACAGACCCTAAATATTATAATCCTCCTTCCTTGTCCAAGATTGCAGCATAAGTTCTTAGGAGTTAAAAACAGCCCCATCCCTTCTTGCAAGCCAGAGCCGTGTAACAACCCACTCTCGTTTTTCACGAGTCATAGAACCAGTCATAAAATCATTATGGTTGGAAAAGACCTTTAAGATCATCAAGCCCAACCACAAACCCACCACCACCAAGCCTATTAAGGCTAGCTATGGGGTGAATCGCTAACCAGAGATGTGCTCTCTCCTAAGGACAAGATCCTGCACACAGGAGAAGTGATGAAGAAGGGGACAGAGCGGATGGGGCAGGGGTCGGCTTGCTTCAAGGCCACAGGCTCGCTGGAGCAGGGCAGCCTGGTGCAGAAGGCATTTGTGGGCTTGGCCACAAGCTGCCAGGCTGTCATCTGCTGCAGAGTGACCCCCAAGCAGAAGTCGCTTATTGTGCAGCTGGTGAAGAAGCACAAGAATGCCATCACACTGGCCATTGGGGATGGTGCCAATGATGTCAACATGATCAAAAGTGAGCCTTGGGGCAGGGGGTGGTGCCAGCACAGGTTTCTGGTGGGCAGGCTGTGCTATTAGCATCCCCAGCCATGCCCATCTGCATGGCTTGTTGCTCCCCAGGCCATGCCTCATTGCTTCTCTCCTTTGCCTATCACTCCTGGACTCACCCTCTGCCCATCAGCTTTGGGGCAGAGCCTCTCTGGTAGCAATGGGGAAGCCATTGTTAAGGGCTCTCTGAAATCCCCTCACCTTCTTCTCGTGTCCTCCCTTCATCCCCAGCTGCTGACATCGGGGTTGGCATCAGTGGGCTGGAGGGCATGCAGGCCGTGCAGTGCAGTGACTACGCGCTGGCTCAGTTCCGCTACCTCCAGCGCCTCCTGCTTGTGCACGGCCGCTGGGCCTATCTCCGCATCTGCAAGTTCCTCCGCTACTTCTTCTACAAGACCTTTGCTGGCCTCATGGCCCAGGTCTGGTTCGCTTTCCACAACGGATTCACAGCTCAGGTAAGGGCTTGGGGCAGGGGACATGATCGTGCCGCTCATCTCCTCCACATGCCACCACTGTGGCCTCTTCACAGCAGACCCCACACAGGTCTCAGCCTGGCACTGGTAGCACCATGTGGACATACGTCATTGCCCTGGTCTCCCTTACCCCTCCCCAGCAATGGGCCACCTGAGTTTTGGGACTGCTTGGCCGAGACTCAGCAGATTTTTTTGCATTTTTCTCCTGGTTCTTCCGGTAGTTAGTTGATAAAAACACCTTGGGGAGCCTTGGGGATGTCCTTGTAGGTACTGACAGCCCTTGCGAGCAGCAGCTCAGCCTCAGAGAGAGGCAGAGAAGGATCCCAGTTACATTAAGCTGGTTTCACAAATGATAAGATTTAACCCAGGGCGAAGACCATCAGTGTGACTTTGTCAGTTCAATGTGGCTCCACAGCTCCCTGGATATCATCTCTGGGTCCTTCCAAAGCATTACTGAGCTCACAGCCACTTTCTTTTCCCTTTTAGCCTTTATATGAGGGCTGGTTCCTTGCATTCTATAACGTGTTCTACACCATCTACCCTGTGCTCTCCATGGGCCTTCTGGAGCAGGTATCGTTTCACCAGGAAGCTGGATACTTAGTGTGTATATTTAGTGTGGTCACTGCTCCCTGTGCCCATCTGTGTGGCACTCCATGCATTGCTGAGACACGATAGTAGGTGCTTGATGGATGCTTGAGGCTCAGATCCATCAGGTGGGTGGAGGTCAGACTTGGTGCTCACAGAGGGGATCTGAGGGGATGGTGCAGTGTCCCTGGTGTGGGTGGAAAGGTCAATGCTTAGTGTCCTCCCTCCTGGCAGGACGTAAGTGCCAAGAAGAGCCTGGAGTTCCCCGAACTTTACGTGATTGGGCAGCAAGACGAGCTCTTCAACTACCGTACTTTTGCTGTGACCCTCCTACACGGCGTTAGCACTTCCCTTGCCAGCTTCTACATTGCGCTCTGGGCCTTTGAGGACCGAGTTGGCAGTAACGTTGTCGGGGACTATGAGTCCTTTGCTGTCACTGTTGCCACATCAGCTTTTCTCTCAGTCATCATGGAGGTAAGCACGGGTACGGGTTACCCCACGCTGTCCCACGAGATAAATCCTTGATGGCAGAGCCAAGGTGGCACTGAAGGTCGTAAGAAAGGGCAATGGATTAATGGCTCAGGGACCACATCTGGGCTTGACCATGGGCACTCTGACCTGATCGACAGCCAGCTTCATTGCCTGGTGATGTTCCACACTGGGACATGAACTTGGGGCTCCTTTGAAGAATGAGAGGTCAAGTGCAACTTGGTCCCCTCAGTCTTGACAGGGCTCTGTGTACTCTTCTGTTGCCTGCACAGATCATCATGGACACAAAGTTCTGGACTGTGCTGTCCTTCCTGATGGTTATGGCCAGTGTGCTGCTGTTCTGTGTCTTCTCCTTCCTGACCCAAAGCTTCAGTGCCTTCAGACTAGCCCCTGCTGTCTTCCGCTTTCCAGGTAAGATGCTTCGGCGATCTCCGCAGACTTCCCCCTCCTTGAAACAAGGGAGACAAGGCTATTTTCAGTGCTAGGAGAATTTGTTTTCCGCCCTGTAGATCATGTTTTCTTTTCAACCTTGACCAGATTCTGTCTCTTGGCCCAGTACAGCCTGGCTGATCCTTGCACCAGTCTTTGCTTTCTGTACAGGCCTGGGGACTTGGCTAGGGGACAGAGATGCCACATCTTGATCTTACTGGCTTAATCCTGATCTCAACTCCAACTTGGGTGCCATCTCCTGTTTTGCCTCCTCAACACCTTTGTGGGCCAGGGCCTACATCCTCACAGTTGTTCTTCCCCTCTCCTATTTGCTGGGCACCTTTTCCTGCTTGATATGACTTGATGACTCTTACATTGACAGATGCCAGCAAGAACGCCCTGACTGACCCATATGTTCTGCTCATTGTCCTGCTCTCCTTGGTGGTGAACACTGTCCCATCACTTGCCATCCGCTTCTACCGCACTGTCATGGGCAAAACCACCATTCAGCAGGTGAGGGCTGCTTGGGGGTTGTGAAGGGAAGGATCTACCTTCCTTTCATTGCTTGCCTCCTCATCACTGTCTGGGGACAGAGAGGATGTTTGCTCATGATGGGAATGTTGAGACTGCCCAAGCAAGTCACTACCTGAACACAGCAATAGGCCTTGACGCCTCTCTTTGTCGCAGCTCTGCAGGTCCCTGCTCTTGTGACACTGGCCCCAGGGGTTGACCTGATCCAGTTCCAGACAATTTGCTTTTGGTCACAAGAAGAAATTGTCCTCCCCTGGAGCTGGCAGTGAGGAGGCCCTGAGGTCTCATGCAGATACCTGTACAAAATGAGGAACTGGTCCTGTTCATCCCTCTCCAAGCAGTGGATCAGTGCAGGCACATGGGAGCTTTTGTTTCCCTGAGTTGCAGATGGTCTCATCAGTGAGATGAGCTCCTGATTTTAATCATACAAAGAGGTCCCAGATGAGATCAGGATTGAGACTCCCATCTCCAAGAACTTCCAAGAGCCCCAAGAAGGTTCCCCTGTTATAGATCACATCCCAGGGGCTCAGGCCATGGTGGAACTGGGATCCAAACTATGTCTTGGTGGAGGCTGCCCCTGCTCTCCCTGCTGCCCCTCCTTGGCAGGGCCTTGCCTGGAAGGTGGCTGCAGCCCCAATGTCCCCAATCTCTCTGCAGAAGACCCGCTTGAAGACAAAGCGGCAACCCGCCGTGGCTCCTTCCACCGCCGTTCCAGCTATGCCTTCTCCCACCACGAGGGCTATGCAGGTCTCATCACTCGGGGTGACAGCTTGCGTGTGAAGGGTGCCCAAAGCCCTATCTTGAGTGTCCTTCGCCAAGAAGCCCCTGCTTCATCCTCCCTCCTTGTGCCCTCTGCATAACTGGCCTGGTGGCTTCCAAATGAACCCCTGCTTTGGGGCAGGGAGTTGCTGTCCTTGGGCACCATGAGGCACAGGACTGTCTGGGCACCTACAGACACTTATTTTACCTTACTGGACTTTTTTGGACATATGGAGGAGCTCCTGGTCACCTGTCTTTTGAGAGAGCAACGCTTGTGCCAAACAGCGCAGCATCGCAGCCATAGGCACTGGAGAGATGGGTACTCCAGGCCCAGGGATGGCTGCTACCAGGCACTGAGCCAGAGGAATGTCCCAGCACCGGAGGACATGTCCCAGCAGCTGGGCTCGGAGAGACTCCAGCTCTTCAGACTGGTGCACAGAGCCTGTCGCCTTTACAGAAGCCAGTGGAAACTGGCTGCTCCAGGCCAGGGCAGCTTGAAGCTCTAAGATTGTTTCCTCCCTGACACTGGTCGCTCCCTCCATCCAAAAGGTCAATTTGGAGCAGATAACTAAGTGCCTGAGCTTGATTTTTTTTTTAATTCTATTCTTAGTATGTGCGCACATGGGTCAGATCCAGCCACCCTCCCAGCCAGCATGCTGGGCTGGCTCCACCCCCGGCTTCCTCCCGCTGTCTTCCTTCATCAGTGTTTCTCATCCTGCTCTTCGCGTCCTTTGGCTGCTTTGCCACAGTGGATCTCCCAGGTCATTGGTCGTCCCCGCAGCTCACACCCATGAGCAGTGGGTGCTTCTTGGGAACGTGGCTTGGGAGCAGATCCACTTGCCAGAGGGGAAGAACCCTGCTTGGGCAAGGGGGTTTGGACCAGATGTTCTGCAAATGTCCCTTCTGACCTTAACCGTGCTGTGACAGAGAAAGGGAGAGGGAGGGGAGGTTATTTAATACACCTGGGTGCAGGTTTTGCACTCTTATCTGCTGCATCACATTTTATCAGCATCATTTTAAAATACTCCCTCTTTTCTGAAGTTGGTTCCTAAGTGCATTAAATGTCTTTCTGTCTTCTCCTAGGCCCTCAGTGAGCTGTTCTGTTGGGTTTTGTTGGCTTGCATGCAAGGCCCAGGTCAAGAGATAAAGAGATGGTGCTGCCCAAGCAGAAAGAGGGGTTGAGATAGTAAAATTTGTCTTGATTTGGGTTCTCTGGTCAAGACCTCAGTCCCTCTTCTAAAACTCCCCTCCTCCTTCCCAAGCAGTGCATAGGAGGACAGGAAAGAGATAGGAGACAGTTAACACCCATGTTTTGCTGCTGAGGGGCAATGAAACTTCAAAAACCTCCCCGGGCAGGTAGAAAAAATACCTATGAGCGCAAATTATTAAAGGCAATCACTATTTCAGAGCCCAACTTGTTTCGGCAGCTGTAATAAGCTTCCAAGCAAGGGTATTTTGCAGGTACCTCCGTAGCGCCACATGATGCTCCTAGGGTATATAAGATATATATAATGTCTGCCTGTACAATATGCATATCCCCAGGTTGATGGGGCCTGCTGTAAGTTAACTTGCAACCTCAGCTCTTTAAAGCAAGACTGATATTTTCCACAGAGGGGAAACCTAAAAGTCCTTCCTGCCTCCAGGGCAGTGCGAGGGGAGACCCCAGTGGGTGTGATTAGCGCGTGGGACACACACACTCCATGGTGAATGACTAGAAAATAATTTATTGAAGAAACAGAAAGCTGCAGAAACGTACAACACAGTCATGACCAGTAGAGGATGAACAAATAGAGGTTTTTTTTTTCTTTCTTTTTTTAAAACCTGTTGACAGGCTGGAGTTAAATTTCCTGGTAACTTCCCCTGCGTGAGTCATTGCAAAGAACAAGGACCAAACTCCAGAGCACACAGCACAGTTTGGATAAAGTGCCTGACACATAAAGACTTTTAATTTTTTTTTCTTTTTTTTTTCTTTTTTAACCATTTGTAAATAGCTTAAACATAATTGCAAGACACAGAGGAGTAACAATTGCATTTCGCTGTAGAGCAAAACCTATCCCATGAGATTAGCAATGAAGCAGCAGCAAAAATAATTAAAAATAAAAAATAAATTTAATCAGAAAGCAAAAAAGTCATTTAAAATCTCAGATGTAGTCCTTGGCTAGCTGGACCCTGTGGAACAAGGGTGAGCATTGCCTATTGCTATACAGAAAGATGAGCAATATTTTTCTTGAGGTGGTTAGACTGGCAAACCCCATCCTGAGGGTTATTTTGGGCCAGGATTAATTCTGTTTTTTTGTTCTTTTTTTTTCCCCCGCCTTTATAAATTTCAGAGGGAGGAAAAAAAAAAGTACTTTTTTATTTGCTTTTTTTTAAAAATTGCTTTATATAAAAGCCCCAAAGAAAGAGCTAGGTAAAGGACCTGGTCTCTGCGTGGCACCGTGTGCGCGGCCAGCCTGGTGCTCGGCTCTCGGAGCATCCTCGGCCGTGTGTGTCCTGTGAGACAAGGGAAAGGAGTGATAGGCTGGTGGACATGGACCTGGGTGTGGACAGGAATGTGGACATGGTACAGCCCAGCTTGCGCGGTACTGGCTGGGCCCAGAAACCTCTTTGCAGCACCCAAAGCACCAGCCGGGTCAGAGAGAGCTGTGATGAGCTGGAGGGGAGATGATCTTCTCTCTACCCCACCCAGAACTTGCTCTGTTGTAAAGCCATCCAGCCCGTGCTAGGGCTGCTGCAGACCCTGGGCCTCAAAACACTTGGGAAATCATCCCACGATGCCACAACTCTTCTCAGAGGCTGGGTCAGCTGTCAGGGGATCCAGTTCTGTCCCTAGGGACTAGGTGCTGCCGCCTGCATGTTGCTCCATCACCCTCTCTCCTTCCTCTGCCCAGAGCAGGGAGCATCGATGGGCTTCAGCCTTGATCCTTCCTATCCCTGCCCTGTGCCTGGTTTAGCATGAAGAAAAGTAAAGAGTTTGGGCTGGTTGCTATCGAGATCCTGTCAAGGGAGACACGGAGCAATAAAAGCTCTGCTCTGGATGCATTTTAATGGAGCGGCACTTCCTAACATCCAGATTCTGATCCCCATGCTCTTTCCTTGAGCCCTTTGTTATTTCTGCTCTTCCAGTGTGGCTGAAAATGGCAGTATCCTGCTAAGTATTAGTTTTTTGAATATGCACAAAAGCCATCAACCAAAAACACTAAAGAAATTGGAAAGGAAAAAAAAAATTAAAGCTAGAAACAGTGGGTGTAGTAGGAGACTTTTGCAAGTAAAAAAATGGTAAAAATCTCTGAAAAAACCCACGATTGAAAAATGACACCATGGCCAGACTAAAGCAGCAGATCTCCTGCAGGGATCTGCCCCACTGGTCTCAGTGGAGTTGCCCCAAGTTGCACTGGAGAGCTCAGGTTCCTCCTCTTCCTCACTCTCCATCAGTAGCTGGATAGCCCATTTGCAAGCTCTTTGTCCTCCAACTATCGATATCCAGCAGGAACGATGCTCAACACCTTTTTCTACAGATCTCCCAGGGTGTTACTCAGCCCTGGATCAGCCTCTTGTGTTTTGAGGAGTCTGAGCAGGGCGGCTCCTTAGTGAGGGCGGTGGCCTGGGCTGAGTCCATGCCATGTCCCTGTGTGGTCCCAGTTGTGCTCTTGCTCCCCACAGTACGGAAATGCCCTTCAGGTGCAACCCTCATCAAGAGAATTGTCTGTAGGACAGAGCTCCGATTGTCATTACCTGCAGGGAAAAAAAATCTTTGGTATCGTGGCAAGTTGCTCCTCAAGGCATTTTGGTAGCTGTGAGGGCAGCAGGCACAGCTGGATCCTGCACAAAGTTTCCCGAGCCATTTGATTCCTGCAACATGGTAGAAACCAGCTCATCTCTGTGAAGTGCAAGGGCTTGTGGCTGCGGGGTGCATCCAAGTCTGCTTGGTGAGACGTTTCTGTTGTTGCAAACAGGCTCTCTGAATGGTCTTAGCCTCCAAGCACCAAAACTTCTCCTGGTAGGAAAGATTGCATAGGAGGAGGTAGGACAGAAAGAAGGATCCAGATCTCCTTGGGATATCCGAGGACAAGAGAAGAGAAGATCAATGGGGCTGCTGGAGGAAACCATAGAGATTATGTCCTCCTAAAATCCAGGTCCTTGTTCAATGAATATCATTTCTCCTGTGCCCACTTGGTATTGAGCATTTTGGTTGCTGCTGGCTGTGAGGAAGGTGAAGGCTGCAGGGACACCACATGAGATGAGGGATGAAGATGCCCCCTTTTTTGAATTTGGGGGTCACTTTGGTGGGACCCAGTGAAGTTGAGATCTCATTTTGGGCAGCCAGATGAGGTTTGGGGCCCCATCTAGCAATGGAGGTGAAGGATAAAGTGATGAATAGGCATGAGGGAGATGAGGGATCTACATTTTAAGGCTAATGCTCCTGTAATGTTGAGGAAGCAGAAAGCTGTAGTTAATGCTGCTTCCTCCAGGTGCTCAATCACCTCCCTGCCCTCTGCCCCCCACCCCACAAAGGTGCAACTAAGTCCTTATTTTTACTCTTCTCCCATCTTTTAAGCAAGGAGAGGAACAAGTGGAGCAGAGGGAAGAAAGAGCAGGGCATGGAGCCCAGATCAGGAGGCACCTCTCTGGACATTTAGGGAGAGCTCTCTGGCTCTATAGGGCAAACAAGGGACCTCCCAAACCCCTTGAGCTCCTGGTGGACTGGTGACCTCCAGAACCTTTTCTATGAGCCTAGGTGCAGGGCTAGAGCAAGGCAGGATGGTGAGCAAAAGCCTTACATGAGCAGACACCATTTGCTGGGTGATGCCACTGATCCTACATGCGTCCCGGTGGAGAAGGCCCACTGAAATGGACATCTCTTGATCATTCCTGGAGTTGGTCAGCAGTGATGCTGCACCAGTTGCAGCTGCTTCAGCTCCTCTTTTCTTTTTGCAGGGTGGAAAACAGAGGCAAGTCTTTGAGGCTACCTGAAGGACGAAGACTCAGTGTCCACGTTGCCTTGGCATCTTGGAAAGATCTCAGCCCTCATACCCACAGTTGGGTTGATAATCCTGAAGGTCTTTTCCAACCACAATGATTTTATGATTCTATGATCCTTCGGATTCTGATGGCCAGCAAGAGGGGATGATGGGGGTGGTGTTGGGGCCCACCAGGGCTGTTTCCCTTGTCTCAGAGCACACAAGGAGCCCTGGCCAGGGCTCTGCGGGGCGCTGGGCCTGATTGTCTCTCCTTCTTCTGCACAAAGACACTGGTGACGTGACACCTCCATGGCCAAGCAGAAGGCAAAAAACCCAAAGCAAGGGAAGGCGCTGGAGCCCACGGGATCGCCTTCGTGCAGAGGAGCGGGAGCTCCCGGCGGGGTCCCGGGCCCCAATGCCCTTACCCTGTTTGCCGGGCACGGGGCCGCGCCGCGTGCCCCTTGTCCCTGCCTCTGTGCTCCAAGCGTCCCTCCTGCCCCCGGCTGCGCACGGGGGTTTCTCCTACCTCCTGGGGGTTGCGACAGCAGAACTGGCACGGAACGCAAGAAAACGGGCAAAGAAACCAACCGAAAGGAAAAACAAAACCAACCCGTGACTGGGTGACTTGGAAATGTGACCCATGCAGAGAAGTCCTCATCAAACGCAAACCTGTGGACAAAAAAAGCACAATTTTTCCCCTCCCGCTCCCACCCGCCCTCCACTCCCCGAATAATTATTACATTACTTCAAGAAAGAGTATATTTTTCTTCATGCATAAATCAAATTTTCATCTTGTCTTTTTTTTTGTCTTTTTTTTTCATCTTCTTTAAATTACATTTGAACACAGAACACATATAATAAATACTCTTGTACGACATGACTCAGAGAAAAGTAACACATCTGAACGCAAAGGTATCATCATCATTATTAGTTTTTCTTTTTTTTTTCTTTTTTTTTAAAAGGACTTGTTTAAATATGAAATCTGTAAACTCCAAGGGTCCTTTTATTTTTAATCTTTCTCTCTCTCTCTCTCTCTTTCTCTCTTATTTTTTTAATCGTGAAACTATCCAGCTTTCATTTCCTTAACATTCAATATGTCTCCCATTGAACGCGTCAAAGAAATAAGAACATGCCGTCTTCTGCAAAATTATAATTTAACAGTATAAAGCTTCAAGTCACAAATTCCAAAAACTAGCTAAGTAATTTTTTTTTATCACATAAACTATACATTAAATATTTTGAGGTATTTCAGAGAACATTGTCAAAGGCTTGTAAGGTCTGTGCTGGGTGGAAAAGGCGGCTTTCTCCTGCATAGAGAACGTCTTTGGTATCACGAGCCATGTGGGTGGTGAGGAGGAGGAGGGTGGCGCGGCCAAGGGGTCGCTTGGGATCTGGCCAAGGCAATAAGGTGGAAGAGGAAGAGGACGGGACATGGGGGTTGGGCAGGAGAGGTGTTTTGGGGATGGTCCAACCTGCTCTTTTGGTATGTTCAGCCCACGGGATGGAGAGGTCAGGGCTCAGGCAACAATATGGGAAGTTCCTTGGGATCCAGGCTCAGTGTGGGGGAAATACGGACCCTGGGCAAGTTTGGTCTGATTCCAAGGGAGCTGTTTCCCTTGGACTGCCTTGGGCAGACCCTGTTTGGATGGAACAGACAAGTTCAGGAGCATGTTGGAGCACATGCTTGTGCTCGACTTTGACTTAAAGCTCTCTGAGACTGGGCATCTGCGTTGGGACCACTGCCTGAATCGGAGTTTGCTCCCAGCCCGCTGGGAAGCGACCTCTTGGCTCCAGGAATCTGCAGCATCCAGGCCCTAAATACAGACAGGAAAAGGGACGGGATGTCCCTGAAGTTTGTGCGACACGCACGCTCGCTTTGTGCCAAGGTGAGGAAAATGGTTCAGCTCAAACCTTTCTTCTTCCATAAGCAGGGACAAGAGCTGCTCCAACTGCATCAGACCTATGTGTTGGATTGCTGCTGGAATATCGTAACTCGGAAAAAAAAGGATGAAAAAATCAGGAGGGAGAAGGAGCCAAGTCTTCAACCCAAGATTTCTCTAAATTAGACATTCTAGGGGTTTATGTGCAGGAGCATCTTCCATGGCCTTTTTTATTTGGAACATGGATTCTCACGAATTGAAAACAATGTAGGAAGGAATCTATTTGAGCTGAAGCAACCTCTGATCCGTAACATGACCAACCTGAATATTCTGGGACCTTACTGGCATTTGATATCTGCTGTTGAGGCCTGTGTGGCTGGAGGGTGCTCACAGTCTGGACTTGATGCTGTTGTGCAGCCTCTCACCCAATGGGCCAAAATCACCCCATGAGGAACATCAAAGAAGTTCCCTTCCACATCCCTACAGCGATGCCTTGTGAGAAGGGACGTAGCCATGGATTGAGATCCAAGGTTGATGCTCCTGGGGAAAAGCCAGGCTGGAGAAAGGGGCTGGACAGAGGGACCCTGGGGACCAGAGCAGCTTTGAGAACCCCAGGAGGTCCAAGAGGAGGAGCACACCAGGAGGGAGGGGAGATGATTTCAATTATTTTAGGAAAAGGGTTTTTTGTTTTCTCCATCCCAACACCCAAAGACTACAAGAGTTACAAGAATCCATCCGTTTGGAGAGCTGAGGTAATCGTGAGTCTTTAGGGCAAAAGCAGAGGAGCAAAGAAATGGCCACACACCTTTGGTACAAGAAAAAGGCACTCATCTACCACGCTACCATCCCGGGGTCGCTCACTCGCCTTCTCTCTCGCGCTCGCTTGCGGGGACTCAACAGGGCTGCAAGGGGGGGATCCGGATGGGGGTGGCCCCGAACGGGGCCGGGGAGCAGGGAAAGTGGCGGTCCCAGCACAGACCAGACAAGGCAACAAAATCTTTGGTATCAGACGTGATTTTCAAATCACAAAAATTGAAAACTCAAGTGAGGTAGCCTTTATTCTCGGGTTCTCACTAGAAATGTCTTTGCATCCTTGAGGGCCTGTGGCATTTACTTGTGTTTTATTTTTCCCCTTTTCTTTCCTTTTTTTCTTTTTTTTTCTTTTCTTTTTTTTTTTTTCTTTTCCTGTGTTTTTCTGTGTGGGTGGTTTTTTGTTTGTTTGTTTGTTTTTAACTTCCCAAACCAAGGCCCCCTTCCTGGCTTTTCAGCCCTTGAACACCACCCGATGGGGTCCAGGGATCCGCCCCCATCGTCACCATGTCACGACAAGACAAGAAGAAACAACGTCAGGGGAAAATCAGTGGCAGGGAGCAGGGTCTTGGGGAATGAGATTTGCTTTGTCATTAGGGTTCTTTTCTTTTTTTTTGATTTGGTTTTGGGGGATTTGTGGTTGGCACCTGCCATTTCCCGGTCCTTCCTTCTCTCCCTCTTTCCCACCCTTTTTTTCCTAGCAGGAAATTGTTTCAGGTTGTGACCGTGTCCAGCCTGGCACCCCCGGCCCCACCATCTCCCACCTACCCCATGAGCTGTCTGCTTAGGGCTGCATCTGCAGGGATCTTCCTTGCTTTCCTTTCTCTTCTATATATTTATTTATTTATTGGTGGGGGGTATTTCCTTTTTTTTTTTTTTGGTGTATATACACACATTTTTTTCCTTTCTTTCCTTTTTTTTTCAACAAGGTGCCTTCCTGTTACACAACAGATCGCTCTCAAAGTAAAGTGAATCGAAGAAACCGTAGCGCTAGAACACAGATGGTACTATTTTACCCGCATCAATTCAATATTGTCCCTTTTTGTGTTTGTGTGTGTGTATGTGATTTTGGAGGATTTGGTTTTGGTGGCGGGGAAGGAGGGGAGCTCGCTGTCCCCTCCATCCCCAAGTCTCTCCCAGCCTTTTTGGGTCCCCGCGGCACCTCCTTCTCTCCTGTCCCCAAGGAGACCCCAGGGTTTGGTGGCCACGGCCAGGATGACGGCTCATTGCAACGGTTTGGCCTTGGAATTGCTTTTTTTTTTTAATCTATGGCACAAGTCCCCAGCGAGAGCTCGGAGGAAACACTCGTGTTCAAAGCTAGTACCATTGCTCCAGAATTGCGCATTTTTAAGGCAGGTTGTTAATTGGCACAAAAAAAAAAAAAAAAAAAAAAAAAAAAAAAAAGGTTTGTCTTTGTACGTCGCCGGTCTTTCCATTGAGCTTGTTTGGTTTGGGGTTTATGGTTTTGGTTGTTTTCCCCTTTATATTCTTCTTCTTCTTTTGGTGTATTTCTCCCCTTTCTCACGCATAGGGCTTGATTTCGCATCCAGATCCGTGGTATTTGCTTTTCCTTGTACTCCGACGTCGCTTCCCCGGAGGGATTTTTGTTTGGTTTTTGGTTTGTTTTTTTCAATTTCTTTGGTAGCAGAGATGAAGACGGGGGATGGGGCTGGGGACAAGAGTGCGTGTGTCGAGGGCAGGACGGGGCAGGACACAAAGCCAACAACCCAGTGCCGGAGCTCGTTCCTCAACCGAGAAGTAAACGAGGACCCAAGCGGTGAACATGGTGAGACTGGCCTGGCCCCACCGAGCCAGGCGCTGGGAAAGATCCTTCGCTCCAAGTCTTTCCTCATGTCTCTTTGCAGACAATTCCTATTCAAATACCCGATTTCTGTCGCTAAAAATGTGCTTCTTGACCTGCTTGGGCTCGAGGCGTCGCGGTGCGAGCTGCAGTCCCCCCGCGGCGGCCGGGCTCGGGGATGCACCGGGTGCCTCCGCCGGCTCTTTGGCTGGGAGGGACCCGGGGGACGGCGGCTCTCATGGGTTGGGGACGTCCATGTGCGTGGGGACTTGGGGCCAGTGGGTGCTCTTGGGTGTGTTGCAAGGTCAGTGGGAGGAAAGTGCCTGGTGGAGGAGACTGAAGCACCCAAGGGTGCAGGGAAGCCCTCGATCAGGTTTCCCAAGGCTTCAAGCATGAGAAACGCCCGTGATTCAGTAGGAGAGAAGCTCTGGCTGCTTGGGGACACCTTAGGGTATCTACATCTTAGAAAGCTTCAAGAACCAGAGGGTGCAGCCAGGAGAGTTTTCCTTGCTTGTCTCTCCTCAAATCACAAGGGTTTTAGCCCCAGTCTGGGGGGGTTGTGCCACCTCTCATATCTCAACCACCTTTCCCCACCACAGCGGTTGGACACCTTGAGGTGGAACTGGCCCCTCTCCTTGGAGGCTGGACTCCGGCGGGTGGGTGAAGACAAGGCTCCGTGGCAGGGTTGCTTCTGAAACAGCATCTTGCCCTCTCCCTCTGTCCGTGTCCTCCTCCGCCCAAACGGGGGTTCATCTCAGCCCTCCTGGGGCAGAGGAACCAGCCCAGTTCCCTTAATCCATGAGCTTGGAGGACCTGGCAGTGGGAGCCCCCCGAGGGCTCAGGGACCCGCGGGGCCCAAGAGCACCCACCCGCTCGGTTCGGCCGCTGCGGGTATGTGTGTGAGTCTGGGATTGGCTTTGTCATGAGGAGGACATCGGGAGAGGGCAGGGAGGGCTGGGGGACATCATGCTTTGGAGAAAGTGCTTGTAGAAGAAGAAGGGACTCCAGGGTTGGTGCCAGGTTCCTCCTGCCAGCGGTTCATGCACCGCCGGCGGGCGTTCATGAAGAAGTTGCTGACAGTGTTGAGCTCCAAGCCGAGTTGCTGCGAGATGGTCATCTGCATCTCTTTGGACGGGCGCTTGTTCTCCTTGAAGATGGCGATCAGGGTGCGGCGCTGCAGGTCCGTGAAGACCAGCCGCTGCTTCTTGGGCTGCAGGCTCCTGTCTTTCTGCTGCTCTTGCTCTTTGCGTTTGCAAGCTAGACGTTCAAAAGAGAGAACAGGGCCATTAATTGGTGCTGACCAACCTGGCCTGCTTGCAGATTGCCTGGCTGCCTCCCAAAAACCAGGCCCTTCCCTCTAGTGAAACTGATGGCTTTTTGCCCACCTCTCCCTTGGCTTCCTCCCTCCTCTTCCTCCCTTTGCCTCTTGGGCTTCTGCTGAGAAGGGACAACAGCTCCTTGCAAAATTACTCCAAAAAAGCCCAGGTGAAACCCAGCAGCGCAAGCAACTTTTCAGATGGCTGGAAAAAGCCCAAGTCTCAGCACATCCTGATTATCCTGGTGCTAGATGAAACTCCTGGCCCCTCCCTGCCCCCACTGCCTGCCCTGCTCCTAAACCCTTGGCTTGTCCATCAGGCTCCCTTCCTTGTTCTCTCTCTGGCATGGGCACTGTTGCCGCTTCCTTGTGTCTTGCTGGAGGACATGGGGAACCCGTGTGTTTTGGCCACCACATCCAGCTGCCAATGCCAAACCAGCAGGGAATAGCTGGTGACAGGGATAGTACGGGAAGTCTGGTCTGCAGCCAGCATGTTTCCTGATGAAGATGAAGAATGAGGCAGAAAGAATGGAAGGAGCGCTCTTGTGCCCACCTCATCTGGGAAGGAGGTTTCTTGCCCTGAAGAGCAGCCTCCAGGAAATTCAGGCTTCCCTATGCTCCATTTCTACATATCCTTTGGCACATGTGCCAGGTTGAACCAGCACCTAATTAAAATCTCCACTACTCATTTGGCTTGAGCATTAGGTCAGGAGAGAGGTGCTGTCTGTCCTTAGCAAATGGAAATTGGGTGCAGGGAACCAGGAAAGCCCCTGTGACATTTCCACGCTGTGTGCAAGGAATGGAGGGATGTGGCTAGACAAATTTGGGGAAATACATGAATTTTAATAGCAGGAATATCAAGCAAACTCTTGGTGGAAGTGGTGACTTTCTAATTATACTTTCCTAGACAGTAATATAGTCATAGAATAATTGAGGTTCATGAAGGTCCAGCACCTACTGGAAGCAAGACCAACTCGTAGCTATGCTGAACTTTAAGATCTAGGTGCTCGGGGCCTTGGCTGGGTCAAGACTTGGCTGGATGGATGTGGGCACAGCTGGAGCACGAGGCGCCCATTGGCGGGGCCAGGCATGGATCCAGCCTTCCAAGGAGCTCCCAGGAGCTTTGAAAAAACAGTCAGGAAATTGCAGTCCAAAATCTTTCTGGGAAAGCCCCGCTCTTGCCCTGAATGGAGCAGCAGTTTTCCGGATTGGATTTTCCAAAGACTTCTGCAGTGAGGGTGCAGCTCCTTTGAGACGTTCGCTCTGCAGAGGTTGCCGGTGGCCACATGCTTCTCTCAGGCACTTCCAGGAGTCTCCTACAGCTGGTGCAAAGCCCTCTGAGAGCCCGGAGGTCACGGCCGAGGGCTGCTGCTGCAGCGATGGGACATCCGCTTGGGTCCACGGGCCGCTTTCTCCTTTCTGGCTACCTACCCTTGCTTAAGGTCACCTGCGCTACTGTTCCTCTTTGCACCATAGGCACCACAGCGAAGGGTGATGTCCACCGCTCCTACCCAAAGCTGGAGGAATCCAGCGCTCAGTGCAGCATTTTTGACGTCCGACAAATGCAACCCTTTTCCCCAGCTGCTGGGCACTGTCCTGGCCCCATCCCAGGGGGTAGCAGGAGTCAGCGGCTCTGTCCCCATTTGGGGACAGGGGATAGAAGACAGCAGGATTAGCATGACCAGATACACTAAATCCAAACCAGTTATCCCTGGTAAAGGTGGTTAGAGGAAATCCTCCCCTTCCCTCCCCTTCCTCCCCTCCCAGGTCTTGCAAAAGGCCCTGAGTTCAGAGGCTGGGAACCAACACCCTAAGGGACAAGGGACAGTTTCAGCCCTGGTGGTGCTGGGGGAACCTGTCCCAGGGGTCCCTTACTCAAACAGCCAGCAGAGAATGGTTTAGTGGAAACCTACCCTATGACCATCAGATGCTTGCAAAAAGAACAAACAAAAAAAGCCTTTATAGAAAATTCGACTTTTTTTTTCCCCAGGCATGAAATAAAAGAACCTCCCCCCAACCAAATCACCCCCAAAACCCAACCGACAAGCAGGACGCGTCCCTCCCCACGGTGACGTGCACGTTGAGCACAGCGTGTCCCCCGGCAAGCCCCTCGCCCGCCCTCGCCCCCTTCCTGCCTCTGCCCCGCATGCCCTCCCCATGCCCACCTTGCTGGCGGAACCGTCCTTGCCCCGTCCTGCGGGTGCAGCAGGGACACGGTGACACGGAGAAGCGCGAGGTGGCTCAGTCTGCAGGTCACCTGCTTGAGACGCCCATTGGAACCACCTATAGATCTCCATATCTTATACAACCATGCGTATACAGCTGTGCGCATGCATGCGTGTGCACACATCCATATCTGTGTGCACCCATGAGAAATGTCAGGGGATGGGTGCCAGTGCAGGCATCCCGTGCCAACCCGGTTGTGCCCATAGTGAAGCCACCGGGATCCAGGCTGTGGATCCATGGAGCAGCTCCTGGTCTCATTCGCCAACCTGCGACCCAGTAGCTCATGTTTTCAAACCCGTATTTTTTTCCCCATTCAGTTATTAGGAGTAATTATTACTCGCCAGCTGCCTATTAATACCTGACAGTTCCATGGCAGACGCTAACAGACCCGGCATGAGTACAAGTGCCAAGCAAAAATGATTCCAATTGCCAAGAAAAATACCAAGCAAAAGTGTCTTCAGCAAAAATGATTTTACCCTCCTGCTCATATTTGGCTGGGGCTGGAGCCGCGGGCAGTGGCGTTGGAGGCGGACGGGTCCCGTTTCCTGCGCTTGTTTGTTTATTTATTAATTTATTTTTCCGCTGACGCAGCCCCGCACCCCTCTCCCTGCTCAATCTAATTACAGCTCCGCGCAGCAGAAATCGATAGGCATGCACGTCGGATCTATTCACAGCGGCCTCTCGGTGGAGGCTCTTTTTCCTATTCCTCTTCTGCTGCTTTCCTGGGGTGGCCCTCACCTCCTGAACCTGGTCAGGGCCACCAAGGCGTCCCTAAAAGTGCTGCGACAGGAGAGGGCTGGGCAACGCATTTACTCCCGGCCAGACAGCGGACAAGGATTTTCCTTGTGATTCCAAATACCTCTTGCTAGGCCCATGGTCCAGGTGACTCATCTTCACCCACTGCTCTTCATCCGCCTCCTTCTGTGGCTCTCTGGGGCTGTCCCCCCTCCATGGGGATGAGGACACACTTCAGCGGCGCTGCCACCCCTTTCTTGAATTATTTCCCCTGCCAACACCCAAATACAGGATTTATTCCCTGATTTGTCCTGCTCCCTGGTTCTCCTGGGACAGATGGGTCCCTGATGGCACCTGGACCAAGGACGGGGGACAAGGACTGATGTTCTCCATAGCCACAAGGCACAGACTATGTGGATGCTCCGATGTCTAATAAGGGAGGAAGACCTTGGAAGGCAAAGGCCTCCAGCCTACTTCCCCCCAAGGAGCTTCTGTTCCAGGTTTCTCCCTCCTGGGAGACTTAGGTGGGAGGGAGAGCGTTTTCCTTGACTTAACCTTGACGGCTCAAAGCAAAATATCTCCCAAATCATTTCTAAAGGGACATAATAGAGACAATCAAATGGCTGCTGCTCAGAAGCTGCGATTATGCCTCGCAGCGTGAACTCCGCGGAGCATTTAACTAATATCTGATGGCTTTGCAGGCTTCCGCACCCGCCAGACGGCGGTTTCGCTATTATAGCCGCAAAACCTCGGTTTTCTCAGCCCCAGCGTGCTCTCCCTCTCCATTCACTTGCAATACAACCTGCAATTTTCTGCCCACTTTGCTTAAGTGCTGGTGATTTGTTGAAATCACAAAAGACAGCCAGGGCCTTTCAGAGCCAGCACGAGGGCTGCAAGCGAGGTTGCAGGCAGGGGGAAATCAAAACCAGCGTTTTTTTCTCCTTTTCTCCCTGTCAAATTGGCTTGCAGCAGTGTGAGGAGGGCAGCAGAGCATTAAAGGGCTCGAAGGGACAGAGAAGGGTTCTGGGATCGTGCTCAATTGGGCACGTGGGTCATGGGACAGGCTGGTTTTCCTGGCGGGCACCGGCTGGAAGGTGGCACAGGGTGAAGGTGGCACCTCCCTGCGCTGGACTGGTGCCCAGGGATGGGAGCAGCCCCTGGGACACTCATTTTGCCTCAGTTTCCCCCTCTCCTTGAAGGGGCAGAGGGAACCCCATCTCTTTGGCAGAGAGGGGGATATTTTGACAACACGTGTTACTGTTTCAGGCTCTGCCTTGGGCGTTTTGGAAGGTTTCAGGGACTTTGAGCGAACAGGGAATAACCCAGTGCCTCCCACTGTGGGGATGGAGTCCGAACCAGTTGCGTCTAGGCTGAAGACTCCAGGCTGAGGGGTGAGTGAGCAACAAGGTGGGAAGGAAAAGTGCTCCAAAAAAAGCCAATACGTTTTTTTGTTGTTGTTGAAACTCCATTTGATTGCAAAACACTAATGAACACACAGTCAAAGGGGATTTAGTGTCAACCACACAACTCTCCAGCCCGTCTAAAGGAAGACGGAGGTGTTTGCTGTGAGCAGGGATCCAGATCACAGCCGAGAACCTAGGAAAGGGCACGTTTCAATCCCACCCCAGCTCTCTGTGCTGCGTTTTGTACGGAATGCAGCAGCTCAGGAGCAAAAGCAGAAGGTAACAAGAACTGGTGAAAATACAAATCTTTGCAGGCCCAAAAAGACCCACACAACATGCAAAGGGGAAATCATTTTCCTCAGTATTTACAAATAAAAGCCCTGTGAGAAGGTATAACACTATTTTTAATGGTCAGACTTTTTTAATGGTCATGAAAAGGAGCAGTTTGGAATGCTTTTGATTTCACTTGTTTTCCTTGTAAAATAATTAAAACCAACACTAGATTTCAATGGAAGTCAAAGAATCTCAGCGAGAGGCGGATTGAGAGCGGCCCTGGTCGCTCTGTGGCCGCTGGGGCCATCTCCTCGGGCGGCGAGTGCAGGCGGCGGCACCGGGAGGTCGGGCAGGGGGTGGCTGCGGCGGTGCGAGCCCGTCCCCTGCGCACAACCGTGCTGTTTTCCATCGCGTTGGAGCATCCTTGGCGCTGCCGGTCCCCTGCCACCCCCCGCAACGCGCCAGCCTTGTGGCCACGCGGGTGTCAAGAGAGCAGGGGGCTGTGGAAGCTCCTGGGAGTCCTGCAGCCCGCGGCATCTTTGAACCACACTGGAAAAACCGCCACGCTCTAGAAACCACCAGATCTGGGAACACAGGGAGCATCCAGAGCTGCTTTTAAGAAATGCCTTGTGTCTACAGCGTGACATCCCCACTGTCCCTGCCAGCCGTGCTCTGCTTCGGGGTATCCGCGCTGCAATGTGCTGGGCTACGTGTTGTCTGTACTTGGTAAATTGGTGCGTTGGGCACAAAACACCCAGGAAAGCTAAGACCTCTCCTGCTAATGCTGGAACCTGTCGCCAGGTTGTGACAGAGCACAGATGTGCTTCTCCTGGTGTAGAAGCAACCTCAAAAAGCAGCGAGATTGACAAACTCAGTGCTGCTCAGAGCACTCCCGCCCCAGCAGAGCCAGCACAGGCAGCACAGGAGCCCTTGGGACACGAGGCGGCCCCAGCGCTGCGGGGATGCTCTGCTCACACTGGGAGCAGGATCTGTGCTGGCCTCTGTGGAGGCTCCCCGGGATGAGCCTGTGGATGTGCTTCCCCAATGGATTCCCCAGGAGATGCCGGAGGACGAGCCCTAACGCCGGGGAGAGCCCACAGTCATTGGTATGCGGCCAGCACGCTTTCTCGAGCACAGCAAATTAAATCTTCCTCCGAATGCTGCAAATCAGGAGATGAGATGAGAGCAGGCATCCGCGTGCGCCTTGTTGGGTGCGTTTCCTTCGCAGCTTTGGTGACTTGTTCCAGCAACCGGCTCCAATTGACGTGTCCAGGTCTGCAAGACCCCACCAGCACCGACACCATCTGGTTCCATCGCTGCCCTCCCGACAGCGCGGGGGCTACCAAAGCAACGCAGGAGAAGGGAGGTTTGGAGGTGAATGAGCAGGTCCTCAGCCACCCACACGGCTGTTCCCGGCCAAGAGAAGCAGAGATGAGGTTTGGCTGGGACCAGAGGAGGCTGGAGGAATCTAGCGGAGCCACAGCGCTCCCAAACGTGTAGCTCCATCGGGATCCAAGCAAAGCACCGATGCCAGCCCTGCCGGATGCCTCACTCTGTCTTCTTCTGGACACAGCGAGAAATGGTTGCAGTTGACTGGGAAAAAATATAAGTGTTTTTGCTGGTAGAAGCGACTCCTTTGTGCAGAAGTTTGCTTCCCACTACAGTCATGAGTTGCTCGGTGCTGGTGCTGGGGTTTGGGACCGGATTCAGCTGCCCGGCGAGAGGCAGAGCTGGCGCGGGCGCCTTGGGAGCCGCCTGCCGGCTGCGCTCCTCTCCTCCCTCGTCACGGCCACTTAGCGTGATGAGAACAAATTGGTGCTAATGAAGTGCTGGAGCCGGGCAGAGCAGGAGGCTGCGGCCGCGGCGCCGCCGGGGACCGCGGGGCGGGCGGCGGGGGGAGCCCGGCGCCTGCGA